>PVKU01003490.1:0-177178 GCA_004027475.1 Anoura caudifer | reverse complement strand
TTTCAGGGAAAGACAGTGGTGGGGCCGTGTGTGTGTGTGGGGGGGGATGTTAGTGAAAGAAATAATATGAGTATTTACCAGAGATAAGGAAAAACACAAATCTTAAGATTAAAAGATGAAAAGTATTGGAAATGTCTTAGCACTTTAGGGAAAATGAGACCCACCCAGGAGTGGGCATAAAATTTGTAACACCTTACTTTGCTAAGCATCAGATACAAAGAGAGGTTTTCCTCGAGGTTCCTAATAAAGACCTGACTGCCCTGTTAAAAGGTGGACAACGCAATCTTCTCATTTACCTGCGGGGAGGAGCGTGGCTCTATAGGTCGCCCGTGGATTGCATCCCGACTACAAGGTGAGCGCGCCCATTGCCAAGCCCTCACAGCGGAAGGGGGATGGACAGAGAGGAGCTCCCTGTTCACAGGCTTGTTCTCTGTTAAATACTAACCAGGACGCTGGGGGAGTGCCGATCTTTTCCCACAGACGTGATGTGTTAACTCATCCTAAATGCATGAGCAAAATCATAATGGTTTTAAGCCTCCCCAACCTGGTGACACACCAGGGGGCTGTTAGGGATGAGACTGTGACACAGGACATAGGAGAACCGCGAAAGCCAGAGCATGCCCAAGTCTCAAGAGTCCCAAGGAATCGGTGTAGTTTCCCTTAGAATGCCGGATAGCATCATAGGTTCTAAATAATTTATGCTAAAGATGCTAACCATATTGGTTCATAGTCTACATGCTTTGAAGAAGTCTGGAAATTATATAACAACGTGCTAGTGGGAGTTATCTTTGAATGGTAAGATAATGAATTATTCTTACTTTCTTCTTTGCACTCAAATTTATAAAGACAATTAAATATTTATTATATATTCAGGAAAAAAATTAAGCTTTTTTTTTTTTTTTTTTTTTTTTTGCAACTGGCACAATAGACCTTGGAACTGCAATAACATGGCCACAGCATGCTGTGTAAATTCAGGCTTCCCTGCTGAGCACCCAGCGGCTTAATCCAACTCAAAGGAACGCTCTTCCAGGGTAGACGAGACGGCGCTTGCTTTCAGCTGCGCAGAGCAACGCAGCCTGAGTTTGTCGCAGTGTCCCTTCCTACAGAGAAAGCAAACTGCTGTGGCAGGCAGTACGTGTCCGACCATGACTCTCAAGTGCGGTGAGGCTGCCCGCCAGCCTTCCAGGGCCTCATCCATCCTGCCCCACTCACTGTGTAGGACAGGCCACCCAACCCCTCCCGAAGCCTGAGGACGTGGTTCAGTCTCCAGCAACGCAGTGTCTGGCTTCCCAGATTCACAGGTTCCAAATCAAGACTTGCAGAGGAAAAAAAAATTCCCTCTATTCGTCCAGGTGTCAGAGATTACTGATGCCCACGTTCTTTCTTAGATAAAGAGAGTTCGGCTGAACGCATTCCCTAGCCCTCCCCTCCCCCACTCCCGGTGCAGCTAGCGAGGAGGCCTCTGGTTGCTTTCCAGGGGACAGGACACGCCCTCCCTCCGGTCTGTCCTCCTTCCTGGGTGCCAGAACGCAGATGTGGAGAGAACGAGCCCCACCGGACCCTACAGGCCGGGTAGAGGCCTGCATGGCCCCTGGGACAAGCCCTGGTCTCCGACACGCTGCACACCAGGTCCACTGCTTACGTGGGAAATAAAATTCTCTTGGGTTTAAGCAACTGGGACTTCAGCCCTCCATCACAGAACATAAACCATGCACGTCTCAGAGCGGGTGGGGTGGCCGGGAAGTGCCCTTCGCTGGGTGGTCTGTTTATACGCACATCGAAAAGCTAGCACGTTCACTCACTTTAAAATCTCATAAACTTCCTTGTGTCAAAGTCAAGATTACAGCCTGGCAAAGAGGAAATGCTTTATATTTGGAAGTTATTTCTCCCTCTCCCTGTTCCTTCAAGAAAACGAGGCATGCAAGCTGCCAGTGAAAGTACAGTGCGTGATGGAGAGATAGTCCAACCAAATACTCTCTGAAATGAGACATGTCCCCCCCCCCCCGCCCCCGCTGCTGCGCGACAGTCCCCTAGGGTACAGGAGGCTCTGGGTGCCATGGAAGATTTTAATTATCTTTTTGTGAAATTCTGCAACAGCAGCTACCCTCAGTAGTTGATGCCCTCATCTTCTCGCCGAGGATGAGTTCGGATGTGTGCGCTGCTCCAGGCCCCAGGGGACAACGAATGTAAATCAATTAATGCAGAGTAGGGTATTGAAACAATGTATAAATGGTAATAAAATATAGAATGGCATTGTAGAGATCCCTGGCAATAATAGAATAGCATCCTGCAACACAATTATGTTAATTTTGCCTTGGAAATGATATAAAATTAGCTGCTGATATTCACATACTCACAATAATATACAATAATATTACAGAATTAGCAATAATGTCCAGTCTGCTTTCAACTTTTTGTGCGAAGATGAACAGATGTGGTGAAGCGAAGCCAAATTTCTGACTGTCCTTAAATCATTTCTGATGAAATGCACTATTTGATTTAAGGGGTAGAAAATGCAACAGATTTACTTTACTAATTATGCTCCAAGATTTAATATTAGCATTAATCAGCATTCCATTTGTACTCCCAAGGAAAATCACTCTAGAATTTAAATTTGCCACAGCAAAGCCATATTCAAATTAAGCAGATTTTTCTGTGTATATTACTTTCCATCTGCAAAGTTTTCAAATTTCCTCTGAATGGGGGGGAGGGGCACCTTTCACAATAACTTACACTTGAATAATCGTTTCAACTCTTCAATGTATTTTACAGCAATGCAGACATTTTTCTGACTGTACAGCTAGTTAAGACAACTAGTTAATCTTTTCTTACTACGGATAGATAGATAACAGCTAGTCCCACCCAGGTTATTTTTCTTCTGGTTTAATAAAGATCACATTTGCTTTTTTACCCCTCACTGACTGTACTTACGAAACTTCCTAAAAGATCACCTCGGGTCTCGCTGGGGGAGGGGAGGGAGACTGATGTGGGGACACTGCCCAGGCGCCCCTGCCTGGCTGATGCCACTCACAGGTGTCCCCGTGTGGCGTGACCCACATGGAAGCCAGGGCCCTTGTCATCAGCCATCGGCCTCTCTCTCCCTCATTCTCATCTTGAGTTTGGGGTCCCTCATTTAGCTTGATTTTCGCCATTGACGATTAGGATTCGCCTTTTGCAGCAGGACGAAGTCACGGTCAGCTTTGGTTCCCCTCCCAGGGCTTCTTCAAAGGTTCTTTACGAGGAGGCTCAGAACCCCTGCCCCACTTCCGCACGTTCCTAGACCCCCGCCCCCCAAAACGCTCCCTCCCTGCCCTGTTGCTGGTTGGGTTGCCGAGCCTGGCAGGTGGCATTCTTGCTTGAGGCTGGAAGAGCTGAGAGCCCAGCCTCCAAAGAAACAGTTCTTGTCTTCGATGAGTTGTTCATGCACATATATTTTCTCATGCCATTTTCTGCTGCTAATTTCACTGTTCGATGAAGTAAACATTCGATTTAGACTCTGAGGCCTTGGCTCGGTAAGATTTGCCTCCTCAGCTACCTGAAGGAGCTTGAACTATTCATTTCTTTTCATAAAGATCATAATCAAAATGTGCTAATTAATTACAAGGCGTAGACAGTTCGGCTGTTCTGACTCACGTGTAACTCATCAGGTGTTTTTACATGAAGAACATTTAATTTTGTAAATCCTCCACACGAGGTGGTGGGGAAAACGTGGCATGGTCTTGGAATTTGAGTTCCTGTGGAGGATCAGAGTTCGGGACCTCTTCTTTGTCCTCCTATTTCTGGGCCAGGGGGGTCTTGTCAGGTGATTGACAAGAGGTCACGTAAAGAAATGCCTCTATTGTGATAGGGCCGGGGAGGGAGAGTCACAGAGCTCCAGGGCGAGGCGTGGCTCTGGGGCCCAGGGAGCGTCCACACACGCTTTCCACAGTCAGCACGCCTGCGCCTCCCAGGGATGAGCCAGGTGCTGGCCCCGGGCTGCCATCCACACAGCAGTGTTTGATGATCTCTCGGGCCAGAGCTAGCATTTCAAAAAGCAGGTTCCTGGCGGGTGCCAGGTGCAATGCAAGTAGAAGATATTGATGTTTCTGGCACGCAAACAGTAACTCAGGATGCGAGATGTCCGTTCCTGGTCAAGACGAAATTGAGCTTCGTAAGGGGAATCCATGGAGCGTCCCTGGAGCAGATGGCCAGGTGGAAGCTGATGTGAAAGTCACCGTGTTCCTTCCCCCTCTCCCAACAGGAAAACATGTTTCCAGATCATCAAAGACGAGTGTTTCGGAGCTACACCATCTTCCCCTGCTTCTTCTTTGTAGAGGTAAGAGAATCCTGGGAATTCTTCTTTAGAACGTGCACTATTAGAAGGAGAGAAAACAGGCCGTCCTTTCATACGTCTCGTTCCCTGTCCTCCTCTGCCTACGCTGGCGCTGTGTCAGTAGAAGTTTGAATGTCACGAGTGCTTCATCTGAACTGCGTGGTGGCCGCGGTGATTGTGAACCGAGGTGCCATATTTGTGTCACGTGCAAATGTCCTGCTCGACCCAGAGTTACGCTTCGCGACCTCATCGATGCGCTTCCTTCTCTCTGCCTCTGTTTCTGTACTCTCTACGCCTTCCCCCCGACAAGCCCTTCCTTACCTCAGGTCCTCTTAGCCTTGTCCTGGAACTCCGTGGTGTTGACTCAACCTGACTGATTGATACACCTACCCCTGGCTCTAAACCAACCCTGAGCAAGCCCCGAGGTCAATGTCTTGTCATGCGTTTCAGGGTCTTCTGGGCTCTCTTCCTAGATCGGCACCATCACCTGTTTGGGTTCCCTGCACCTCATTTTGCTTCCCTCACCTTCTTTCCCACACGCTCTTCTCTCAGACACATTATGTCCATTGAGGATTTTGAAGAAGTCGGGATGGTGGCAAGTGAGGACACACGTCCTAGATTCTCACGACACAGGAGCCAGTTGTGTGCCCCCGTGAGAGTTCGTGGGAGACCTAACATGCATCCGGATGGGCCATGACTCGTCCTGGCCTCCAGGGTGTGCGCTCAAATGACGTCCCCCAGACGTGTGCACGTGGTAAAGGGGTGCCCCGTGGAGGCCCGTCTGGCCAGCCTTGTGTGCTGCTGTATGTTGACTTGTTTATTACGTGTATGTGCAATATTGCAAATACATTCTACAGCAACCTCATCTTTGTTATTCCTAGATCATTGCCAGGAATAAAATCCATGTTTTAATTAAGCCAGAAATGCTACATTGGTAATAGCTTCTCCCAACAATGAGATTATAGCTTGTGCTCAGAGGTCACAGCTGCTTTCTCGGAGTCGACCTCGTTCTTTCTGACTGCCACGCGGTCCTCCAGGACCCTGCTGTAAATGGCCCAGGGCAGTCACATGCCTTGAGAGGCAAGGACATCAAGGTAGACGGGGGAGATGGTGAAATCACCCGATGAATGGGATTTCAATCTTTCAAGCTTTCCGATGATAAAAATAGTCTTTAAAGTGTTAGAACGACAAGAGGCTAGGTTTTGAAGACAGCAGGCCAGGAAAAACACGAAAGCAAGTTAAGGTGAACTACATTTCATACTTATGGCAAAGAACCTGGGCCTCAGCCGAAGAAATATTTATGTCACAGCAACAGACAGGCGGTGGGCTGGACGCAGGGCTGCCTTCGCAGCTGGGAGGAAGATAGGCGGCCGCCGCCCCTGCCCAGTGTCCCTGCACACTGTGGGGCAGCGCTGTCCCATTGGTAGCTGCAAGGACTTGACCACAGCCGGACTCTGCGCAGGGCTGCACATGGGCACCGACGCCAGTTTGTCCCCATTTCCAGTGCTCACGGTGGGACAGAGCTAGAGAGCAGGAGCCCAGCCGGGGAGCGCCCACCTCTGAGGCCCCAGCTTGTCCTTTAAACCGAAGCCGCTCCCGCGTTTGGGGAGCCCCGGTTGCTCTTCGGAAGGACTCGCACAACCGCACTAATGCCTTCGGGTGAGTTGGGGACACCCACTGAGTCATCTGTGGGGTAAGCCCAGGGGAACAGATGGGCAAGCGGAGAGAAGACAGCTCGGCTAACTGGGGAAAGCCTGCCTAGTGAATGAGCTGTTTTATGTTCACCTGAAGCGGTATTTTAACCGCTGTTAACACGTGAGTAGAGACGGTTAGCCCGCCCGTTCACTCACTGTGATGTCAACTTGCGCTCCAGTAAACTAGAAACTGATGAGGAAGATTCTGGAATGCACGCCTTCATGGACTGCAGTTGGCACAGTGAAGGGGGAAGAATCCTTTCCCCCCTTTTCATCAGCCCCATCCACCTTACCCCTGATTGGATGGGTCAGAGTACAAAGCAACACTGCGTCCTGGTTTCCCAGACACCCTTCGGCCTGCCCGGCCCCCGAGAGGACAGGCCTGCAGGGGTGACACCCCCACGCGCTGCAGGTCAGCTCCCGGGGCATCGCTCCAAGTAGAGACCCACGCGACTGACCACTTCACATCCGGACTTTCTCCGCAGGCAGCATTTCCCATTGCTGTTTAAAAGGGCAACGACTTTCATGTTTTCTTTCCGAGTTTAAGAAATGCTCACGAAGTGTGAAAAATAGATACCAAGCCAAGTGTCTAAAGCTGCATTTCTTCGTTCCTTGTTCCCGAGCGCTTTCTCTGGAGCGGGCACTGTCTCAGGCTCCAGGGACACCGAGGAAATGAAGAGACGCTCTTGCCCCACGGGGTTTACACTCCAGCGCGCTGGGGAAACCGCTGGTGCGTAAGCGAGCACGGTATTTACACTTTCAGTTGTGGGGACGCGCCATGGGGAAAAGACAGCCAACGGCGGCAGGAAGGGGGAGGGGCGGGCGGCCTCACCGTTGTCCTTGTCATGTGCCACGCGTGGGCACTATCCGTTACTGGCCGCGCATCCAACCTACCATAGACTTTCTCTCTTAAACCCATTTTGCTCTTTATCTGTAAATAGATGCACATAGTTTAAGAGGTTAAAAAAGTGTTAAAAAGTTATCACAAAAAATTGCAGTTTACTCATCCCCGGCCTCTCCGTGAAGTCACTTTTTAATGTGTTTCTCCAAATAGTATGTCTCTTCTGCTGTGTCTTGATTCATGGATTTTTAGATCTCATCTGTTGGCTCCCTTTTAAGGGAATGAAGAGGTTACCCCTTGTTTCCCTACTCTCTCCCCTCCCCTCCACTCTCCTGGAACAGAGGGGCCGAAGCCTGGGGCAAGTTCTGTAGTACGCAGTGTCTTTAATTCTTGTTACGGCGACAAGATGCTGTTCAAGGAAAGTGCCAAAGGTTTGTTTCCGTTCCTTTATAACTTTTCTGCTTTTCTGGGGGTTCATAAAGGCTTCATCATCTCATTTGCTCAGTTTTCTTTAAACTTCCAATTACATCCTGGCTTGCGAGTTAGTAGCTCTGTTGAAAATGCCTTCCCACAGTTCTCCACGGGAGGGAGCGATCAGATAACCCATTGATTACTGGCCCCCCTCCGAATCTCCCCAGCGCCTCTTGTTCTCTCCTTTCAGGCCGGCCCGTTGGCTCCCCGGGCTGGTCCGACGACACCTGTCGTGGGCCTCCTTCTGTTTCCCTTCTCCTGTGCTGTTCTGTCTGCCTGTGGGGTCCCAGGTCCCCTGTTCTTGGTTTAGTCTCCTGTTTCAGTGGAGAAAGGCTTCCAGCAAATCCTGCCCCCCAAAAGCACATGTGTTAGTTTCCTGTATTTTCTGAAACAAGTCACCACAAATTTAGTGGTGGCTTGAAATGACACGCACGTATTACCCCGCATTTCTGTGGGTGAGAATTCTGACTGACTCCGATTGCGCTGGGCTAACACCAGGGTTTGCGTGGGGCTGCGTTCCTTTGGGGGGCTCTGAGGGTGAACCCCTTTTCCATCCCAGTTCCTGCTTTCCTTGGCTAGTGGACCCCTCCCTCGTCAAGGCCAGCAATGGCGAGCTGGGTCCTTCTCACTCCGCCTGCCTCATTCTGGCCTCTGCCTCCACTTCCCTCCCCCCACTTTTAAAGCCCTTCTGAGAATCTCCCTGTCAGCTGATGGTGAACTTAACTTCACCTACAGCCTTCTGGTATTCTCTTTGCCATGTAAGGTGACAGGCCCACAGGCTCCAGAGGTCAGGACGTGGACGTTTTGGGAATCCATTATTCTATTCACCTAAGGTCCATGGAAACGTGTCCTCAGGTCCTCATTGTCCATGGGCATCTGATCAATGGATTGGCTGGGTATAGAATTCTAGGTTTAAAATGATTCCATTCATCATTTATGATGGGTTATTTCACTGTTTTGTAGCTTGCAAATTTTTCTTCAACTCGGATGCCGTTTCTGAGTCTCAAGAAGCCTTAAGAAAAATTGTGATCACTGGCATTACAAAACAACAGAATCATGACTCTTGGTTTGAATATTTTTTATTTATTAATCTGGGCACTGGGGCGGGTCCTTCCACTTTGGAGACAAGTACCCTTCAGTTCGGATTTTTTTTCTAATCACTTAAAGTTATTTTTCCTATTTTCTCTGCCTGGGGCTCCCAGGGTTTGGATGTTGGACTCCGAGGCTATCCTACCAATCCAAGATACTGTGTCTTATGTTTGCACAAATCACTGGGAAAGGAGGTGCATAGGCCTCAAAAGTTTGCCATGAAAAGCAGATAACGCTTTCTGTTCTCCTTTACTTTGGATCAGTAAGACGTTTATCTAATTCGCATTCCACCAGACCCATTTCAACTCAGTTGGCTTGCTAATGTTTTTTTTTTTTTTTTTTTTCCTGTGGCTCTGATGATTCTCCAGCTCTCCTTCTCATGTTTCTTTTTACCTTTGGAGAAGCACACTGTTCTTGCTAACGGGGCAAAGAGCCGCTGTGGCTGCACACTGTGCTCCCTCGTCAGACGGTCTCAATTGCTTTGGCAACCTGGCGGCTTACGTCCACTCCTTTGTGGCAGCATTCGGGCCGCACGAAGCCTCTTCCCCAGCAGGCGTGTGCTTTCTCATGGCTACAGAGTCTGAGACAACTCCAAACAAGAGGCCTTCCATCCAATCACAGTCCTGGGCCCAGGAGCACCCTGCTGGGGTTCTGAGGTCTGCTGCAAGGCCACGGGATGGCTGGCATCGCCTACTTTCCACAAGAACAGCAGCAGACACATTTAGAGGATTTGGTCTTCCCAGTAAGAATTGGCCAATTAAAGGCAGCTCTGAAAACAGGTTCCAAACAAAAGCTTTTCTGGATGCTGATGGAAGGAGTAATGGCCTACCTTGTACAAATCTGCTTCATCAGAGAAAGGCCATCTCTCAAGCCCCCTGTATATGGAGCCCCCTGTATATGGATATGTGTATATCCTCATGGATGCTTATTTTTTCTCAATTGGTTCATTTTTAAGCAGAAAAAAATAGCTGTACTTCAACCCCTCGGTTGCTCAATTGAGATGCTCAGAGTCTCTGAGAAACCTGGGGCCCCTTGGTGCAGAACAAGTTTTTTTTTTTTTAGTGGAATCAGGTTTTGAAGTCAGATCTCTGGGTTCAAACTCATGTCTCAATAGAAAAAAACGTAAACCTTAGGAAGTTACTTGAACCTCTCTGTGAGACTTAGTTTCCACATCTATAAAAGGGAAAAAATGAGAGTGGCTACGCCACAGGATGGCTGGGACGAAGAAATAAATTATTTTAAGTACTGTATTTAGCACAATGCCTGGTACAAATTCAGTTCTCAACAATGTTCCTTGTTGATTTTTTTTTTTTCATTCAACAAATGTCTGTTCTGCTGCTTCCAAGTTCTAGTTCCTTTTGAGTATCCCTAGCTCATTGAGAAACAGACCAAGGGGCTAAGAAACACAACTACCTACCAGCTTCATCGCTGGTAGAACTGGATGGAGAACCCAGCTTGGGTGTGAGGCTGGACAGGCGCCTCGATGGCAGAGACCTTGAGTAAGAGGGACGGGAAGGGGTGGAGCTCACCAGGCACTTATTGGTGTGGTGACCACAGGGTGGCGGGGCCCTCAGCACAGAGGGTCCGAGGCTGATGGAAGGGCTGTGTTACTCAGGAAGCAGAATTTCAGTGCAGGGGCCCTGCCTTCTGGGAAGGGTGGCTGATGGATGCTAGGCTGAGCTCCACATCACGCGGCAGATGTCTTACCTCTGTATGCATGCGTGGAATAGGGACGGACGGTCCTCTCTCCAAGCAAAAGGGATAGAAGTCAAGGCACGTGCTTTCTTCCTGAACCCTCCCAACTTGCGTCCATGTAGTTATTTGTGTTTCACAACCAGGATCATGGTCAACCAAGAGGGGCTGAGGAGGGAATTGGAGATGCCCAGCCACCTCTCTGCTCCTCCTGCAGGTCCACGGTCACTGCCTCTCTGCCTCCCCTCTGGGTCCCCTGTGAACGGTTCAGTTTGGGCATTCGGTCCTAGAACATTCAGACAGAGCTCAGAATAATAAGCCGTTCATCAATGCAGCTCACGGGCTATGACGAACTCAAGGCCAAGCATTTCAGTTCTCAACCTCAAATTACTCCCAGCTACATGGCCAACTATTCCCGATTAGAAACTGTACAAAAATTCAGACAAAAGCAAAAGCACTCCCAATCTTGACAGCATGCCTTCATGGTCTGTCCCTACTTGAATAGCATGAAATGCCTCCTCTTACTGCAGTCTCAGAAATGAAAGACCAAGTGTTATTCGAGTTAATTAAACTTCAAGGAAATCTCAAGTCCCCAATCTTGCCTGTTCAGTAGGTTTTTCTTTCTATTTCTGGAAGAAGGGTCTCACTCCTGGGCTACCTGAATCCTTTTAGGAGCCGACTGGCCTTTTTCTATGGGGATAAGTGTGACCCCTCCGGCAAACTGAAGATTCAATCACTGCGGTTTCCGGCCCCACTCACAGGAGGCGTGTCATCCGACAGTTGGTGGGACACGGGAAAGGGCCTCAGGACGGCCCTCACTCACACTGTTTAGTGGGACGATTTCAGGCCCCCACGGCTGTCACCCCACGCAGGGCACAGCGTCACCACGCACCTGCCAGCGCGGAGCTGCAGCAGAAAAACATCGATTTGATTTCAGCCTTTCCGGGAAGCCAGCCAGCCTAGGCCAGTTTATTTTGAGACCTTAAACCAGGAGCTTCAATGCAATCACAAGGGTGCCCCCCTCGTTCATATGTGATACTGTTCACCACGTTTGATATATTCCTGCATTTTGCAGAACTTACCAATTTGCTGTGACGGTCACTCCAGGCTGTATGTTCGTCCTTCACCCTGTGTTCACTTCCCCCTTTTCATTTCTGTCTCGGCTCCCAACCGCCCGGCTCTGGCCTGCCTGCACCCTGGGTGCTGAGGACCAAGCAGGGCCTGGCGATACGGCCTCTGCTGCCCCTGGAGACCCCGGGAACCTGCACCTCAGGAAAGCTGATGCCCCAAAGTTCATTGCATTGCATTCGGCACAGAGCCAATCTCCTGCTTTCCCCCCGGATTTCTTCAACCACGGGAGTATCTCGTGGCTGACTGAGCAGAGGACCATTTGCTGCTGTCACCTCCTCCGGGACTCGTGGGCCTCAAAACCCTTGTCTTGGGGAGCTCCCTCCCTGCCTTCATTCCTCCCTCAGCTGCTACTGACCGTCCCAGGCTCCCAGCCCATTACGAGAGGACAAGGACGGCCTTCCGAGGCGCTTTGCCCAGGTCCGCCTGCAGGCACTGGGGTCCCGTAGGTGCCTCCCTCAGCCTCAGCCGTGAGGTTAATGATGACAGCCAACATTTATTGAACCCTTATTCAAAGGTAGGTGTGTTTAATAGTGACTGGCAATGATTTTGAGGATTAATGAGGTTCAGGCATTTTTTGAAGTTTACTAAATTGAGGTTAAGTGCAGAAAGAGGAAGAAAGAGAGAGAGAGAGATTACTACCCATTGTCCACATCTCAGTAGAACACCTCTGTTCCTAATAAACATGCAAATATGCCTGGGGTCCCTCCTGTCCCTGTTGGCTTCATCCACCCTGGTCCGGTGGAGAAGGGCCAGCGAGGGGGAGAGAGCAGCAAGCAGTGTTATTTCCTCCAGGCTCGGGGAGGGCCCGAAGTCCCTGACTGAGCTGTGAGGGTGGAATGTTGTCATATGTCACCTCGAGTTACTGAGTCAATCATCGCTGCCCCTTCCGCAAGGGTGTTCCCCCCTCCCCCCTCACTGTGATGGTGAGCAAAGAGGGACCGCGTTCTCCATCAATCCCCAGATTCGGCACATGCGGAGTCTGGCAGGTGAGAGGTATCTGAACCTCCTGGATGGAGCGAGAGTGGTTGCCGGGACTATTTTCCCAAGGGACTATTTTCCCAAGGCATTTGCAACTTCGAAGTTGTCCAGTTCGCACCGAGGCGCAATGAACCCCGGGAGATTGTAACGGTTGTCAGCCCAGTTTTCCAAGGTGGCTAACTGGCCCGTTAACGTAGCGTGAGTCCCTGGAGCTGCATTAGGCTCTTGGTCTAATTAGGTTGCACGCCCACTGGGCACGGACTGCGGGTGCTTGGCTCTTTTTCTCTCAGACCGACTGTATTTTTATTTGTCTCAGTAAATTTCTATCGCACAAAATCTCAAAGAGTTGAATGCAAATCACCACGTACACATTGTAAAAGTGAGAACACATGATTTGTGCTGATGCTTTCGCTTAGTTTGGAAACCAGCCTGTGATTCTGTGGAAGTTCTTTGGAATAAGTTTTTTTTCAAAATAGTGAAGAGAAAAACCTAGTGACAGGCATACGTTAGGTAAATACGGGCTCCTGGCCCCCTGTAGATTCTATAGTTCCATGTCTATAGAAGGGAATTTTTAAAAATGATTCGCTGCTATTTCCACTCAAAGTTTGTGAGACTGATTCATTAATCAGTTGCTCCAGAGACCCTGAGGAGTTTCCAGTTCTTCAGCAGGACCCACTGATGCTGACACTGGCCTGTGTAAATACTACTTTGTGCTTCCCGATAGAACACTTTGTCAGAACTCGCCTCTCTCTGCTGTCCACAGCTGGTTTATCCTGCGTGTGCTCAGAGCCGAAATATTGTTTCGGGGAAACCTCACAATCACATGCTCCTACCGTGGTACTTAGACTATCGAGTTCACAAGGACACATCCGGCGTCTGGCCCAGGGTGAGGACACCACCGCAGGTGAAGGAGGAAGGCCCTGATTGACATCCCCCCGAGCCAAGGAGAGCATCCTGGGAAAGAGGGATTCTGATTCCAGGGGATGCTTACGAGGATCAGGAGACCCCTCAGAACTTCATTCGGGAGGAAACCAGCTCGAGATGGAAAGATCTGTGTGGGCAAATATTTGCTTGCAAATAATATCCCCGGATCTTGGTTTGGTCATTGCGACTTCCAGTTCCTTGCGAATACCCTGTAGGTCTTACAGAGTCTGTAAAATCCATATGAAATGCAGAAAACAAAACAAAAAATAAATAAATAAACCGGACATCTTATAAATATTTTATAGGGTCAGAGAATCCTTGAGTTGAGAAGAATCTCGCGTTGGAATCTCACATCCGTTCAAGCTCTGATCAACAATTAGAGATCCTTTTGCATCATTCAGCTGGAACTCTCCCACTCGTCGGAATCAGGAACTTCGCAATTACACTTACGTGCTCGTGATCCACGCTGAAAGGTCCAGATCTTACAGGACAGACTGGGCCCGAAGGAAAGAGCTGTGCGTGGAGGCCAGGAGAAATGATTCCAGATACAACAAGAGAAAATGTATCTAATCAGGAATAAAGCTATGCCTCTGTCAAAGGGAAACATTGTGTTTCAATAGCCAACATTAATTAAAGAGACCGATACGTGTCTTGGGGAAATTGTCGTTTCAAGGACAACGCATCTTTCAAGCTACATCAGACGCTGCTAAATGACACCCTGGCCCAATAGTATTTCTCATCCTCTTTTGTGGTGAGAGTGTTTTAAGGAGGCCCCCTAACGCGATTCCCTTCCCAGCCTCCATTGCCTCCCGGTGTGACCATGTACCAAGTTCTTGTCCAGAAGGGACGAGTAGAATTTGCGTATGCAGCGTCTCGGTCACGGCCTTAGCAGGAAGAGGCATGTCCACTCCTGTGCCCCTTGCCCATCCTGCCGGCTGAGTTGTGAGCACGGGGAGAATAGCCTCCTGGAAACGGCAGATCGGTGGGATGCCAGGCCCTCCCAGTTAGAGCTGGTCGGTCGCTGGCACTTCAATGATTACAAAAGACAGAGCCCTGCAACATGTTTCGGGTCTTTTATTTTAGGGTCTCACCTAATAACACACAGGTCTCCAGGCTGAGAAACGACCAAGAGCCAGGATCTAAGCAATGCAGGCGTGGCTTTATTTAAGTGGCACACAGCAGACCGAAGCAGCCTACCACAGAAACAGTACTTCCAAAAGCCGAGAAACCATTTCGACGTGTTCTGAGAAATCCGCCCAGGACGCTGTTTTCCAGCCTCCGAAGGGCTGGCCTCTCGCTTTCAGGTCTCAGCTTGAACAACTCTTTGTCCGAGAGCCTCTTTCCTGACACCCAAGGTATACGGCGCTTCCCCTTGTGTCCTCAGGCCAAGAGCTTGGTCATTTTCCTCGTTCACTTCGCACAGTCCCAGTGGCGGGTTGACTTGTTGATTGCACGTGTCTCTCGTCAGGCTGTGAGCTTCCGGGGGACAGAGACAACTGGGTGTACCAATTCAAGGATGCGGCCGTGTGTCACGGAATGAGCGCCCAACCTCCCTCGTGGGTCGCTTTGTCCTAGCTTTCCTTACCATCCCACTTTATCTATTGCCAACTCTGCCCCCTAGGAGGGGAGCTTTCCATTTTCTTTTGTTTTCATTATGCATTTCCACAGCCTAGAATAGTGCTTCATGCATGAAGGGCTCAATAAATTTTTTTTTAATTAATGGAAAGAAAATTACAAAAATAATGAAGAAGTAACAGTAGCAGATCCAATATAAAGGATGAGGAGAAAGAAAAAACCGAAATGCTGATTCCACAGAACACAGCCTAAAATATTTTTTTTAAAGTGATGGGAACAACTGGAGAGTTTGTATCCAATGAGGGGAGTTTGGGTTTGGTTTTATTTTTTATATTTTTTTATTTTTTAAAAATATATTTCATTGATTATGCTATCATAGTTATCCCATTTTCCCACTTTATTCCCCTCCAACTTGCACACCCCCTCCCACCCGAATTCCCCCCATTTTTTAGTTCATGTCCATGGGTCGTACATATAAGTCCTTTGGCTTCTCAGTTTCCCACACTATTCTTAACCTCCCTGTCTATTTTGTACCTACAACTTATGCTTCTTATTCCCTGCACCTTTCCCCCCATTTCTCCCTCCCTTTCCCCGCTGATAACCCTCCATGCGATCTCCATTTCTGTGATTCTCTTCCTGTTCTAGCTGTCTGCTTAGTTTGTTTTTGTTTTTATTGAGGTTTGGTTGTTGATAGTTGTAAATTTCTTGTCATTTTACTGTTCATACTTTTGATCTTCTTCTTTTTCTCAGATAAATCCCTTTAACATGTCACATAATAAGGGCTTGGTGATGATGAACTCCTTTAACTTGACCTTACCTGGGAAGCACTTTATCTTCCCTTCCATTCTAAATGACAGCTTTGCTGGATAGAGTGATCTTGGATGTAGGTCCTTGCCTTTCATGACTTTAAATGCTTCTTTCCAGACTGGAACCTAAGTCATATTAGGAAAGAATTTGGTTAGCACTGTCTCTCCCATGCTTAGCTCAGCATCTACAAGGTTGGTGTTCTGTAAATAGGTTTCGAAAGAATGCATGCTCTGTTGGGTTGAGGGCTCACAAATACGCTCTGTTTGGAGTTGAAAACTGGAGTGGATGAACCAGAAAAAAATGGGAGAGGTGGATTTGAGAGGCATCACCATGGAAGCGGACAGTCCTGCTCTGGCAGAGTTTTCGGAGGCTGGAAGTGCGCAAAGCAGTTCAATGTGTTCATGCGGCTAATTTGGTGTAGGAAAGGTTACTCTCATTTGACTAAAAACACGTTTTGGCAAATGCAGAAATTAATTTGAGATATTCGCAACCTGGAGGCAAAGCATACAAATGCTCAACTTTTGAATTCATGCCATGCACACACGTCTTTTATTCATTAGGTGAAGTTCCGAGAAGTTGCGTACAAACCGAGCAAGGGCAAGTCGAATCGGATGACTCACGTTGGAAACGCTGCCCCCGAGGCCGGTGTGATCAACTCCCCGCTGGCAGTCCTAACGCGCTCACCTTCCCCGCTGCCCTTCAGGGTTCTGTGTCAATTAGCTGATGAACTGTTGGCATTTACATTCATCAGGAGCGTCCTATTCAAAGCCTGTCTGTAATGAATGCTTTGGTCGCATGAGAAAATCCTGTTAGGATGTACTGAGTTTTATAAAGAGCAAGGAACAGGTTTCATGAAGTCTTAGGAAAAAATTTTAAAAGACTATTTGATTTTTAGAGAGGGAGAGGGAGGGAGAAAGAGAGGGAGAGAAGCATCCATGTGTGGTTGCCTCTCGCATGCCCCCTACTGGGGACCTGGCCTGCAACCCAGGCGTGTGCCCTGACTGGGAGTTCAGCCCACAACCCTGTGGTTCACAGGCTGGGACTCAATCCACTGAGCCACACCAAGCAGGGCTCAGGAGAATTTTAGCTTAATAATTATCAAGAAAGCATAGAGTTTGAGACAGTAATGTTTGGAAGCACAACAAATATCGATGCAAGCTCGTTTGTTAAAGAATTAAGAGTTAAAGAATGTAATTTTTAAAGATCAGTATGAGAATTTGATCAGCTAACGAGGTCTCTGAATTTGAATTTTCCCAGGCTGGGACTTGGCACAAAAACTTGGGCGTGTCGTTGGTTTTCTTCCGCTCATTCACTTTAGTTTGAAGAGGAGGGAAGTACAGTCCCAGAGGAAGAGTCACTCGCAAACCAGCCGCTGTGATAGAGCGCGTGAACTGCGGTACCAGAGGCGAGTGCGGGATGCGGAGTGCAGAGCGAGCAGAGCGGTCTCACAAAGCGAAGGCGGTGTGGCTGCCTATCCAGGTGGATCGCCAAGAGCTAGAGACGAGTTTTAGGTGCTGAGCAGACACTGGGAGGGATCAGGACGGTCCGCACGGGGGAGACTCCAGATCCCAGCGCGCAGAAGCGCGAGAGTTCACAGGGTGGCGAGAAGTTGCAAGGAGTGAGTTACATGTGGCTGGAGTGTAGATTTATCGGGGTGAGCGGTCCACGCAGCAGCTTATAAAGGGAGGGAGGCAGGCGGATACTTCATCCGAGAGGTGATGGTGAGACACAGGAGACTCGCTGCTTTAGAGAGAACGTCGTGTGCACAGGTGGAGCGCGAGTCTTCAGGGTTCAACACCTGGTGTGCAATTGGCGCTCCGTGACTGCGCGGAACGCACACAGGAGTGAACGGTGGCGTGCAGGGCTAGGGGAGGGTGGCCCTCTGCAGCGCATCAGCCAGTTTCTCTAAAATTTGGAGATAACCATACAATTGAGAAGTGGACAGTGCTTAGATACATGAATCAGAAATGTATCCATCCGCCCACCCATTCATTCATTCATCCACTGATTTTTTTGGAAGGAAAATTCCTTCATGTAACACTTCCTTGCAAAGCACTGTATTAATTGCCGTGAGAAGTAAAGATACCAATCATGTCGATTTTCTTCTTGTGAGAATTCTAGAGTCCAAGAAAAGAAAGGAGCCCCATACTCTGGTGATCGCTGCAGTGCGGTCTGAGGTTAAAGGGATACACGCAGCAAAACAAAACCAACCCAGATTGGTACTTGCTCTAGGCGAATGGTTGTGAATGGTCTCGGGAACAGGTACCATCCAGGCTGGTGTCCTGACAGGTCGGCTTATTTTCAACTGCCAGAGATAGTCCAGGTGAAAATCAATAAGAGCAGCAACACCAATTTCAACAGTCCGTTCCACCTTGTTTTTTTATTGTTATCGTTTACTTTAATCCATCAAAACTATTAGTCGGACTAATTTTTAACTAAGCAGCTGATTCAGGCAAAACAGTCAAGCACAGAACCTGCATGTATTCTGCATACAAATGAGCGTACGATGCACCTTTTCTCACTCGTGGGACAAATATTGACAGTTTCTTTTTAATCACTGGGAGCCCCAGAAAATTAGAATTTAGCAGCATTCCGAGCGGTTTTCTGAGCTTCTGCTTTAGAAAAGAAGGGCTAACAGAGAGCAGTCAAGTGCACAGGCAGGTCTTGCAGAAAATACGTTACATTTTTAACCCGATCATTGGTAAATGCTCTCATGATATCATTGCGTTTCATTGATTTATTAGCCATTTGGGTGTTTATGATGATCCAGAAGATGTACCAAAGGCATACACACCACACAGTCGGGGAGAAGCGGCTACTATTTCATTTCCCCAGCGCGGTTAGCGTCCTCGGGCCGCCACGAACAGCAGACATTTGTTGTCCCGGTCACGGCGGCAGCACCTCTGCACCCCGGGTGTCGGCGGGGCCAGGTCCCTCTGCGGGCACGGGGCAGAAGCCTGCCTTGCCTCGTCGGGCTTCCGGTGTTTGGGGGCAGCCTTTGGCTTCCCCGGGTTAGTGATCGTCACTTCAGGAACATGCCCGTCTTCTCCCCGTGTCTTCGCATTGTCCTCCCTCTGTGCACGCCTGTCTCTGTGTCCAAATTTCCCCTTTTGACAAGGACACCAGTCGCAGTGCATCAGAGCCCCCTCTAGCTCAACGACTTCCTTCCTGAATAGATGATCTCTGTAAAGATCCCGTTTCCAAAGAAGGCCGCATTCTGCGGTGCTGGGGTTTAGAGCTTCAACCTGTCCTTTATGTGGGCGCAGTTCTACCTAAAACATAGTCAGGTATCCCCTCCTTCTTAAAGGAGCCAGATAAGTTGCAGCTGGAAGTTATCCCAACCCAGAAAAGCTGAGTAAGAGCCCTCTTCTGAGTGCTGCCCCCCGTGCGTCCTACTTTTCTTTACCTGGCTGCTCAGCCATACCCTGACAGCCTCATTTGAGAGTTGCCCCTTGGGCCTGGGCTAGCTGCCACTCCTGGTCTAATTAGGGGAGCCGCTCGCTGACCCGCAGCATCTGTCCCCAGTGGGCCGGAGTTCTGCTTTTCCTGAGTCGGCCCCGCCCCTGGGGATCAGCCCGCCTCCCGCGGAGACGGACCTTGTCCTCGTTTTACCTGCACTAACCTTGCGTGACATGGATGGCTGTAGTACCAGCTCATGTTTGGCGAAAGCTCCTCTGAGCTAGGAGTTACGCCAAACACCCTCCAGCCAGGGCCTTACACGGTCCCGCAAGAGCTCTTCGGGGTGGGCCGGCCAGTGGACAGATGAGAAAACTGAGGTTCAGGGAGGGTAGATTGCCCCAGATTGCACAGTTAGGAAAAAATAAAGATAGAATATAAGCCTCCGTGTGTTTAACACTAAACAATGGCATTGAACTCTACCACCTCTGTGCAGCGTATTGGAGGAATAAGACCACACAAGCAATAATTATGGAAAGAAATGAGTGGACGATGAGGCAATGACAGAGAACTCTGTGACCTCCCAGGAAAGGTCCTGATCTTCACAGGGGTAGACAGGGGAGGCTCCCAAAGGTTCGATATCACCGAGCACACGTGGAAGTGTGGGCATGGGCAGAGACGGGCAAGAAAGGAGGGGTGGGAGGGTTTGTACGGCACCCGGGAGTCTGAAATCTCTGAGGCGGGCACAGGAATGCCAGGTATACTGAGAGCAGGTGTGGTTCAAGTTCCTTACTCAAGCGAGGAGATCAGAGACCGTGGGGATTGGCCCTGAATGCAACGTGGGGTCGGGGCATCACAGACACACCGTTCCAGAGGTAGGGCGCGCCTACCACAGGAAACGGGAAGGAAAGACGAGGCAGGACCAGGAATTTCTGAGGGGCAGGTGTGATCCACGGCTCTTGGGCCTGAGGTGATGGTGTGTGCGTGAGGGAGAGGGTGAACTGCGAAAGCACTTCCAAGCCTCCAGTCCAACGCCTGGTGGGTGTGGGTGTTTCCCTGGAAACACCTGGAAACATTCCCTGGAACAGGGAATGAGAAGGAAAAACCAGCACCGGGGCTCTAATTCTGAATACGCTGGGTGTGATGCGCTGGGGGTGAGGTTGAGTACGAACCCTGCGTTCCTGACTTGGAATTGGAGTGTCAGTGTGAACTTTCTGAGTGTTTTCTCTAAAAGAGGAAGAGATTATCTCCATCCGTGCGAAAAGGCTTGGAAACGGTGACTAGCCTGGAGGCCCCGAATCAGCTCCTGTGGACCAGACTTTGGTCTCTAAACACCATCTCCCCCAAAAGGAACCGAAGTGCCTTGGGAAAAACAGTTGGTTCTAGGGCTGCGGCCAAACATACCTGAGATGACCCTGGAACCTCTTATCAAACCTTGCTCAGGGAAGGAAACGAACCGCGGTAATCAAAGTTATATCCAAAGGTCCCGGCGAACCAATGCGAAGAAGTGGTCAAAAATAGAATAACTGGAGTAGAAATAACACAACCACCTAATGGATTAAACACATCAAATACCCTTAAATACATACACTTTAATTATATATATATTTTCCTGAGTGTTTGAAATGTTTCATAATAATAATAATAATAATAATAATAATAATAAATAAATAAATAGGATGACTAGTACAATACCCAGCCTGTAAAAGACAAACTTTGGAGTGCTTATTTTTATTATCACATCCTCAAAGCTGCTAGCACCCCTGTATACTCGTTTTATTTATGCTTTTATGTGCGGAAGTTTATTTTCAATTGATACTAACTTGCTGACTCAATGGGCCTCATTGAATTATCTTATTCCGCTTGGTCCTCCGTTTTCCGTCTTTTCAAATGGGAACAAATGAAAATTGGTCATTAAGAAACTTTGCTTTTCCGTGGTGCAAGTTACAGGGCTTGAAGACAATCATTATTAAAATGTAATGATTTTATGTCTAACCAATCTTGCCATCAATTACTTTGCCTTTTTTGCTTTCTGCGTTTAATACAAAATCATTTTACTTTACGCTCTTAAATGTGCTCCTCCCTCTCCTAAGAAGGGAAGGGGGCAGAACGCAGTACTTATTTTCACTGACAAGTGCTGGGCCGCGGGAACAGCCTCCTGGGACCAAGACTCTGCTGGGCCATTTTCTCAGGATGTGCTGATTCCGTGCGGCCTCAGAACGTGGCATCAGATCAATCAGCGGGTTTGGCACAACTTAAATTGCTCCGATACAGGATTCATTAAAAAGGAGTCATAGGCATAAGATACCTTAGCTGCTGCAAGAGAAAAATAAGTGTTTTGTTTGCTTGTGACTTTCCCCAAAGGGTAAGGGCAGAGGGGCCGTGAGGGGACAGGGAGTCGGGGGAGGGGATGGGGGCGGGGATCCGAAGCCTGCCTTTCCACTGCAAGATTAACCTTGGCTCTCGCGGGAGTTTGGGTTTCCAAATTGGGATGCCCTGTCCCTTCCGCCTGTACATCTTTCTAAACCTCTGCTTTTCAACTGGGTTAGGGTGCTCTATTTTAGTACGCATCTCACGTGCTCTGTGATCTAAAGACACAGTACAGACAACCCATACTTAGCTTCCCGGTGGATCCTGGCGCATCCCCCATCCCCCTCCTTGCGAATCATTACAAAACCCAATGCCCAAACTACCCACCCCTGGCAGGTGCTGTCCGAACCGAACGTGTTTCCTAATCAGTTTGGGTGACTCCCCATGAGTTTTAGGCTAAACCTCAAACCATCAGGTCTATTTGGCTAAGGCTTGCTAGCATCTGGATTCTGTCTCCCCATCCTAAATACCTTTCACTTCTCCCCAATACTGACCCTCTCCCCTGGCTGAGCCAGCCTTCTCCCTGCCTCTCAGCCGTACCTGCCTCGCTCCTGCCTCCGTTTCTCTGTTAAGCCCTTTGAGATTTGAGACTCCTGCCAAAATGTCTCCTCTTACTAAAACCCAAGCACGTGCTGCGTTCCACCCACATGCCACCGCCTCCGGGACGTTTGCTGACTGCTGCAGACCACGTGTGAACTCACCCACGATACGTGGCGTTGGCGTCCTTGTGACAGCGCCAACAAGAAGGGGCCCTGCGCAGGCGGATTTCCTTCATACGACGTAATTTATTTCCATTTGAGGCACCATAATCCCATCTTCATCTATCAATTTACATTTGGATTATGGCCTTTCTCCGAGACACCACTTTTGTTCTGCTTCATTTTTCCATTATGAATGTGATATTTTTTCTACAAGAAGTTTCAGAAATAGAGAAGAAGAGGGTAATAAAAGAATTTGAATCTAACTATAACTATACTAAGATATTTTCAGAGTTCTTTAAAACACCGTTGGTCACATTTTTGTTTGCTGGATGACACGCCGTTGAGTTCTCGGTTCATAACTTACTCAACTGTGCTCAGCGGCTGGGTGTTGGAATCTTCTTGTTTCCACCATGCGATGAATAATGTGGCTAGAGCACCTTTTCTGAAGTTTTGATTCTTTTCTTAGCAAACATTTAAAATTCGTACTTACTGGGTCAAGACCCCAGATCCGTCACACGTAACCTAAGAGCCTTCCGGTGAGGCTGTCCAGTGCGCGGTCTGCCGACATGCCTGTCCGCACATGCTCACCGTGTGGGTTTCAATCACACCCACAGCTTGTGTAGTTCAACGCCTTGTTTTAAAGTATGGTGTTGTAAAGCACAGTGCGAAGATCTGCCGCTTAGTGGGGTTTAACATTTGTCCGTGTGTTGCCGGAGGGAGTGAGTGTTGGGAAAATCACCGCAGAAAAGGGGTGCAATTGGGCTTGATCCTTTCATCTCTTCCACCGACACACGTGGAGGGCCGGCTGGGTATTGGGCACCAGGCTCTGTCAGACTGGCCCTAACACAGGGCATTACCTGGACCATCAAGTGGCTGCTACTCCCTGAGTCCAACCCCCAGACGTTCAGCCGTCATAGGTTTGGGATGTGATGTGGCAGCAAGCATTTTGGATGCTCTCCAGGGAACCGAGCAAAGTTCAGGAGCGCTGTCAGAGAAGAGGAGGACAGAGTCCGAGAACACGGGCAGGGGGGCTTTGAGTGCGGAAAAAGACACACATGCACAGCCAGTGTTGGGGAGTCTGGCAGAGTTCCTGCGCACTGGCTTTGAGCAGTCCTGTTTGGATGACTTTAAGCGGATTAAGACTTAGCTATTGTAAATGACGATGCAATAAACATGAAGTTATATATATTCTTTGTAATCAGTGTTTCCGGTTTCTTTGGATGCACTCCCAGAAGTAGAATCACTGGGTCATAAGGCAGTTCCAGTTTTACTTTTCTGAGGAAACTCCACACTGTTTTCCACAGCGGCTGCCCCAGTCTGCATTCCCACCCGTAATGGACTAGGGTCCCCTTTTCTCCGCGTCCTCGCCGGCGCTGGTTGGGGATTTGATGATGGCCACTCTGACCGGTGTGAGGTGATCTCTCACTGTGGTTTTAATTTGTATCTTTTACGTGTCTATTGGTCATCTGTATGTCCTCTTTGGAGATGTGTCTATTCAGGTCCTCTGCCCATTTTTCAGCTGGGTTGTTTGTTTTCTGGCGTTGAGCTGTGCAGGTTCTTTGTAAGCTTTGGATATTAACCCCTTGTCCGATGTATGATTGGCAAATATGTTCTCCCATTCAGTGGGTTGGGTCGAGCCAGGTGCTGATGATCTGCCCAAGAGCGATTCGCACTCTCTGTCTGCAGCTTAGTTTTTCTGGAGAGGCCTGGGAGCACGGATGTGTCACCTGCGGATCCACTGGGGGAAAGGGCTCCGCCTGAGATGGTCACTGTGAACACGCAACTCCAGCCTTTGCCACTCGGCCTGGCAGAAGGCATTTGTGCAAAGCTGTCAATATACCCAACATTTGGATTTCTGTGAATTGTGTTACTGTGAAATGGTGCATACTTCCTCATTTCCTTACTGCGCATTATAGAGTCTCTCTCTTCCGGCAAATGTACACAGAGTGCGTGCAAAGGTTTTTATCCATCCCTTCTGCCTTAGCTGTCAGAACAGAGAACACCTGCTAACACTGGAGCTCACGGTCTTAGAAATCCTTCCCGCGTCACATGCTCGGTCATTAGCCCAATTCACATGGAAATTCTGCGGAGATGCAACATTGCTAACAGATTGTTCTTCTCCGGAAAATCTGACCCCCAAATTTGATTTATTTAACATATTTGCATTTTAATGAATTTTCATCTGAAAGGGTAATCTCATCAGGAAGAGCTGCTGTGTTTTTACTGAGGAACCCACAATTTTCAGCTCATTTGTATGTGCTCTTCAGCGTGCGGTATCTGCCAAACGTGCAGACACAGGTGGGTTACGTCTACCTAAGACGCACCTTTTCAAAACTCAAAGAGGCCGAGCATTTGGTATCCTGGTTACATTACAGATGTTGTTCCTGCAGGTTAATGTAGCCATTAAGCCAGCCTCCCAGATTCAAGGTGAATAACAGCCAGCGCTTCTGGGCCCCCTACGATTCACGGCTCTTTCCCACATGCATTCACTCACTGACTCACACACCTGAAGTCTGGAGAAAGCTCGCTCCGCCACCTTGGAGCCATGCAAGAGCCACTTAGATGGCCAGCTCCTCCTGCCCCAGCCTGTCACTGGCCTTCATGAGGCCAGACCCAAGCCCATGCTGAGGACGCAGAGGGGGTTAGGTATGGCAAGGGGATGTGGTCTATGGGTGTGGCCCGAGGGTGACCTGCTACCCGACAAGACCAGATTAAATTCTGGCCCTCTCTCCTTCCACCTGCCCGGTGTCCTTCCAAACTCCATTTTCTAGGCTTCATTGGTGCAGACGTGCTTTTTCCAAGTTCTCTAGTTCTCCCAGGAATCGGTGTGCATTCCCTTAACCAGGGACGCGGAGCCTATTTCTGCCACCAGCATCGGGGGAAGGAGCTCTGGCCGAAGGAGCCAATCTGCATTCTCCCCGCTATTGGCTGGGACGTTCCGCTCCACACCCTGATAGGTTCACAGGATTCCATAGGATATTTTTATACATCAACTGTGAAAGACCGCTACATATCCGCCTCGATTATTCCTAAGAACCTCATTTTATCATCGTTCAAATACAGATTAAGTCACAATATATACTTTCCATATGGGGCTACAACTCTCATAAGGCATAATCAACTTCATGTGTAAGAACAAAACGATAAAAACATCTAAAGTCTTAGTATAGTGATGTCTTTTCTAACATCTTCCCGCCCCTATGGTATTTCCTTTTTTAGTTTTCGTGGCTGTTTTGGTGCACAGGTGTGTGGACTGTAATGCGTGAATACTTCAGATTATTGCCAAACAATTGGGAGACAGACAGCCGAGTCACCCTGAAGAACTCCCTCGTGCTATTTCTTGTAGTCACATGACACTCGCGCTCCTGGTCCCCCGGCTTGTCTCCACTGCTGTGAACATGTCCTTTGAAGAATGACATACACGCGGAGACATAGAGTTCGCAGTCTTTTGAGACTGGCTTCTTTCAATAAGCATAATGCCTTTGAGATTCATCCAAGTTATAGCATTTTATTCCTTTTCATTATGGATTAGCATTCTCTAATATGCATACATCGCAGCTTGCTTATTTAAGTATATATTTAGTATATTTATATTAAACATAAATGGTATTTGTAGAATTGGTACACCACATTAAAAATTGTCAATATGATGCTATGGAAATGTCTTGGGAGCCAGCCAGCTCTGGATTGGAACATCAGTTCTGCTACTTGATTGTGGCCAAGTGGAAAAACCTCTCTGAGATTCAGATTTGGCAAAATGGAAGGTACTGGGACTTATTTCACAGAGTTCTAGAAATAACTAAATAAGAATAGATTATGCCAAGTGCCTGGCAGATGGTAAACAGTCATCAAGTCAAGGTCAAATAGCATACATTTTCAGAAATTTTTATTCTCCTGATTTTTAGGTGCAGACGCTCACAATATTGACTTTATTTGAATAATTTTTTTATTTGCTAGCAGATGGAAGATAATCTATTTGTACTATGCCTAGAACAGGTCTTTGCAAAGTATATATTCTTCACCAGTGTTTCTAAATAAGCGCAAAACACACCAGTGCACGCTTCTGTAGTGCAAGGTTATCTCCTGGTGTCAGTTTCTAGAGGGCAGGAGTTTGGTGAACGTGATTTGAGCGGTGCCCGCAGAGCCAGGGCCAGTGCAATCCGAGGATGGCACGCAGCGGATGCGTGTTTTGTTGGCTCCTTGTCACGCAGCCACAGTCACTTGGAGAGAAGGAAGCACCAAATACAGAGGGGGCTTGGGGGAGTCGGATAGCATCAGGGGCGCTCTGATGGCGCATCCTTATCTCGCTTGATTCTGGGCTCTGTTACTTGTAATTGATCTGTTGCAATTTCTGGAGCATAGTTATCAGTATGAGCAAGAAGCAGCAATTAAATTTCTGACCCAAAGATAAAGATTCATATGCTTAGCCCAAGCTCCCCATATTTTATTGATGTTATACTTCTGGCTGGACAGTTGGGCAAGAGTGTCCTTCAGATACCAACACGCATAGTCTGAAAGCATGCCGAGGGGGGGTTTGGGGGAGTGCACTGCCGGGTAGCCCCTTCAAGCTGTGTGCCATTGCTTTTTGCTTCGCAAAACTGGGCTTGATTCTTGCTCTCTGAGTTTCACAACGAGGTGATGTGATGCGCATTTGCTTGGTCTCCAACGTGGCTGGAAGGAGTTCAAGTGGAAACCTACCCCCACATTGGGAGACACAGACACCATTTAAAAATCAGCTAATATAGTTCATGATTTCCTGATGTTATAATTTATGAGATAATAACCTGAATTTTCAGTAATCGAGCATATTTCTCTCGACCTTATATAGAGGGATCCATTTGAAATTGCTAATAATCAGTGGTTTTCACCCATAGAAATGGTAATTTCGTGGGGTTCCACTGAATAAGACACCCTAATACGCTGAACTGGGAGCGCAGTGAGCGATGTGAAGAACTGAATTAGGCCCCCTCCCCATTCATACATTGACGCTCTGAGCCCCGGCATGACTGCGTTTGCAGACTGTCTCTTTATGGAGGTAACTAAGGTGAAATGCGGTCATAAGGGAGGGGACCTGTCCTCACAGGATGGGTGTTCTTATCAGCAGAAACAGACACTAGAGTTCGCCCTCTCCATGCAAACACTGTCGACAAGCCCCAAAGACAGGTCTCCCCAGAATGCAACCCCGACAGCTGCCTGACCTTGGACCTGCAGGCTCCAGAGCTGTAAAACTCCAGGGCCTGCTGTGGAAGCCACCCCCTGCCGGGGGTGCTTGGTTTTGGCAGCCCAGACTGTTGCAGAGACCAATCCCTGTGCTCCCCGAGTCTTCCCCGTCCAGGGCAGCAGCTCGGTGGGATCGCCAAGCGTAAAAGGGGTGGGGAACATCTGTGCTGGGCCTGTGGTCTCACTGCCAGGTCCACTGGACGCGGAAGTGAAAACTCGGCCGCTGGGAGCAGTGTCCACGTTTGCTGCTCGGGACAGGAAGTAGGGATCAGATCAAAAACCGAGTTCTTCCAACTGGACTCCACGCAGCCCGGAGGCCTCGTGTTGGTGCACTGGGCTTTGTGGGGGCCTTCTACAGGCTGCCTCTGGAAGACAGCCCAGCCAAGCCTGATGAGGCCCCATCTCCCCGGGGAACTGGAGCAGTGGTGAGGGTCAGAGAACGTGAGTGAGTAAAACACCTCCATGTCCCTGGTGCACAGTAATCACCGGGTAAATACTGTTGGTGACGAGGTGTTTTCCCCAAAAAGGGCCCAGAGTGTGTCCCACCAGCAGTAATTACAAAAAACATTCTCCCCCATCATATCACTACAGTAATGAACAGTAAGAACTGAGCTTCAAACTAATGACTCGGTGTCAGAGTACCGAAGAAAAATGGAGTCTCTTCAGCACGCTTCAATTACTAATTTAAGAGGTTTGACCAAAAAAAAAATGTGGAGGGTTTCTATTCATAAGAGCAGTGGTTCCCCAGGATCCCCTTGTTTTATGAGACTTTTGTGAAGTTAATTAAGATTTTACTGTTCATGTTCTATTTTTATTGGAGATCTATAAGAACCAAAAAAATTACAGCAGGTCATCAGTGAGCAGAAAACAAACTATTTTTTTCTTACCCATTATATTACATTGAGGACATCATTACATGTTGAAGCTTTCGTTATAATAATGATATGATTGATACAATGAAATATGATTAATCATCCCCAGTTTCATAACAAACAGGGATAATCAGAAGGGTAAACAAAATGACGTGCAGTGTTCTCCCCTCAACTTCCTTTCAAAGTGGCACAATATATAAACGCTACATTCAAGGGCAGTGCGTCCCGCTACTTCCTTCTTCCAACTCAGCAATGCAGCCATTATTTTCTTTCCTTGACCAAACATTATTTTTCTTGCTTATAATTATAAACTCGTAGGCAGGAGCAAGCCTCGTAATTTAATAACCCATTTACATATGATAAAATTTGGGGCTGGTTAATCAAGCCCTCGCTAACAATTAGCATGGTGACAATCGTCTGGTTCCAGCCCCGTAGTTGATAATGACCAGCAGGAGCATTTGAGTCCCGGTTTCCGCTGTGTCTTTCCTCCAATCACTGCCTGGTTCACCGGAGGACAAGCCCACCCATGCTGATCAGCATTCCCAATTCATGTCCTTGACAAAGGGCCTGCAGCTGTCATCTGCAGGCTTTGCTCCACGCGTTTGATGCCCCCGCTAACGAATCTGTCTCCCAAACTGTTAGTGTGATTGCTGATTTTGTCCCGGCGGCTCCTCACTCACCACGGCACAGGTGGTGGCTTTCAGGTGCCTGCGGGTACCGTGAAGTCAGAGAGACAGTTGAACAGGCACCTTCCCGGGCGGGGGGGGTGGAAGCGCTCTGGTCCAGCGGTGGCAGACCCACCCTATCAGGGTGCGGAGGAGTGACGGTCACTGTAAACATCCGTGTGTTGGGAATGGGGCGGGCTCCGAGCAGAATGGGGAAGCAGGTGGCGTGGTGCTCACGTGAGGGTGCGTAAGAACTGAGAAATAACGGGGAGTTGGCCGAGATCCCGCAATTCTGAAGCTGCAGAGCAACGATCGGAGCTCAGTTCTGCTGCGTTTCAGTCCTGGGGTCTCACCAGCCCCTCAGCCCTGCAGCCTTTCTCTTAATCATTGTTTCCGGTTATTCTCAGGGAACGTGCACATTTTGAAACGTCCCTTGATGTTATAGATTTATGGGTTTATACTTAAAAAATGACTTGTGGTTTTTTTTAATGATTGCAACATATGGAAAACAATTCAATACTCAAAGATGTGGCCGAAGACCAGGCGGCGATGAACCTGAGTTTCGGTGAGTGGGCCCTCAGTGCTGGGGAAAGGAAATACAGGACCCAGGCAGATGAGGGACTCCCTTCTACTACTTTTGACATGTTTTTGTAGTGCCGATGCGCCCAGGGCTTTCGTGTGTAAGAGGCATTCTGTATGCACGAGCCTCTCAGTGTCTCTGCCAAGATTTATGAGCCCAGCTTCGCAGATGAGCTACCAGGAGTCGGAGAGGACAAGTGGTCGTCACGGCCACCCGGCGTTACCAGCATGTTCCAATGAACTCCTGCTAACGTAGTGATTTAACATTTTCCCTTTACCATAGGAACGTTCCGTTGATAGCGTAGCAGTGAAATCGCTGTATTCTTTCCCAGCCTTGACGTTTTACACATTTTGGCTCGTATACTTAGCCCAGCAACGTCACGTCTATGGCTTCAGTGGGCTAGGTTCCCTGATAAAGTACGCGCCTTGTTTGTGAGAACCGTTTTGATAGCTGTTCTAGGGGAAGATAAGCACCGCTTGTCCGGGTCAGAAGCGTCCGGTCTTGGAGGTAAACATCCATCACAGCTGGACCTCAAAGACAGACACATAAATTATTACGTTAGCTGCTTATCTTCCTGTTTCCTTGAGAAAACAGCGGACTTCTAAGTCAAGCACCGAAGATCACTCTGCGAGGAAGCCGTGCTGCCAAGTCCATGGTAAGAGGTCAAAGGCGTGACCCCGGATGTTCTTAGCTCTCTTTAGGTTGCCTGTGAGGATGCTGTATCTTTGAATTTATTATGAACATGTTTCAGCATGACATTTCCTGAGTTAAGCGGTCCTACATCTTATTTTTTATTCAGGTTCCAGGAGTGTTTTCGCTATCAAATTGTCTGGCAGGGAGTAAACTGCTATATTTGCTCATGCTCCAGGTATAATTCAATAAAGATCTATTAGGATATTGCTTTCTGTAGTTCAATAATTATTAGAATGAATTACCAGATGCCCTTACTTATTCTGAAGACGTAAGCAAGTTATCCGACTTTTAAAAAAAATCTCTTTCCAAATCTATTCCCATGAGATATTCTACCAATCTATATGTTAATGTTTAAAGTTCCTCATTAGGACAAAGTCATGTAACTTGAAATCTCCTTAAACACCTCTAGCTCAGGTTTGGCCTTACGAATACAGATGGTGTTGCTTTTAAAAGGAGGATTCTAGTCTTTTGGAGCGAGGCTTCCCTGGTTTGTTTAACGTAAAACAAACCTTCTGCATCGTTCATATCTCACCATGTCAGCTGTGCGTTTAAAATAATGTTATTTTTCTGTTTTTGCCCATGGAATGAGAAAATTTCAGGAAAACGCCTGGCTTCACCTGTGGGTTACCTGAAGACACATGGAAACCACTGTTTACAATTCTGTATCTTCTTCGGTCCTTGGAAATGCTCAGCATCTTTGCCAAAAAGACTCTGTGTATAAACTAATGAAGGCCAGTCCTGAGTGCTGTATCTCAGTGGGTTGGGCATTGTCCCACAAAGCAAAAGGTCGCTGGTTCAATTCCCAGTCATGGCGCATGCCTGGGTTGCAAGGTCATCCCTCGTTGGGGCATGTATGAGAGGCAATGATTGATGTTTCTCTTGCATCAATGCTCCTTTCCCTCTCTTTCTCCCTCTCTGTCCCCTCTCTCTACAAATAAATAAAATCTTTAAACTAATGAATGCCAAATCCTGGGGCCCTGGCAGAGGAACTCCATCTGGCTCTCTCAACAATCACAGATTTGGTGTGTAGAACCCAACTGGTGATAATCTTGAGGACGCAGGTAGATCTCCTGTTCCTATCTGGCAGGCACCTTGGGTTTTCAGAGTTAAAGAAGAAAAATGCATTCACTTACCTCGCCACCCACAAACATTCAGTACCTGACCTTCGCACTTGCCAGCAACGTGGAGGTCCCCTCTACCTGCTCTGAGCACACTTGTCTTCCGTCTGTGGAAGAAAAGTCCTAAACCATACAGACAAGGACTGTGTCTTCCCATGTGGGGCTGGCACCTTACTAGTTTTTGCTAGAACATGAGTATGGGGGTGGGGAGATGGTAGGCACTGAAATTAACAAATAATTCCCCAAGATTGGTGTCCATATTGATCAAGGTTCGTACGTTATGGGTGGAGACACAGGGTGGGATAGAGTGGTCGCTAAGTCATGCATGCATAAACATAATACAAACCACCAGAACTGGGAGAATAAATGTGTTATGAATGCCATTTACACTTAACTGTTGAAATAAGCTCAGAGATAAGAAAAATTAGTTCATTCTGTCCCCAAAGAAGCACAGGCTCAGAAAGTAAAGAAACCAGCCCAGGGGCCCGTAGCTCACGCTCTTTCATCCACCTCGCCCCCTCTCTGCGAATAACCAATCTGCTAAAATATTCATGGAGGCTTAATTCAATGTTGGCATCTTCATAATGTGAGCAAAGATTCACTATTAACTTCCATTTCAGCGATGGGTCATTTGTCAACCACGGCTCATTCAACACCCTTTGGCCACCTCATTCTAAACCGATGATGAATATTGAGAATTCTGAAGGGGAATAATGTTTTATTCCCGTGTTGAGTAGCTCTGAAAGAGAAAGCAGAATGTGCACAAATCTATAGAAAAATGTATCCACCTACTAAAGCATGGATACACCCCGAACCATTCTGAGAGCAATACAACGAGAAGGAAGTGACGGGTGATGGATGCTAGAACGGCCTGAGTTGCGGTGAGGACAGACACAGTTACATCTAGAAGTTAAGTTTCATAGAATGTAAACACGATAAAGGCGTTCTTTGCGTGCCAGACATCGCTAACTGAGTGTGATGCGTCTCTTATCGGCCTTGTGAAGGTGATGAAGCCCAGGCAGAAGGAGGTCAAGGATGTTGCTCAGGTTTGCAGAGCTAAGTGGCAGAGCTGGGATATGAACTGAGGCAGGATCCGCGTCCCTTCACAGTGTCAGTGTGCCGTGTAAGTGTGCAAACCGTGTTTATCTAAGGACTCAAAGACTGTGATTCCTGGACCCTCGACATAAATTTTCTATGTGGAAACACTTCTTTGGAGTTCTCTGAGGAGCAAGTTCATTGATTTGTTCAGCAGGTCCTTACTGACCGCCCACAGTGTGCAACCACAGGTCCTTACTGACCACACACAGTGTGCAGCAACAGTGTTCCCAGTGGGGACAGAGCCGTGACCAGGACAGACCAAAGACCCTGCTTTTTATGCGAATGTGCTAGGCACTCGATACATGTTAACGACGCACGACAGTGCATTTCAACTTCGAAAACTATGCGTGCTTTCATTAGCTTGAACACATCACCTACATTAGACTCTCCTTAATCCAAAGGCATCCTTAAGAATTGCACTTAAAAATTAACACCGTTGTTCCAAAAATTCCATTAGGTGGGAAGGTTTGGGGAATCCTATTTAGAACCAGAGGAGCAGTTTAAGTATAATCCTAGAATGATTTTCTGAATGGAGCAGTAAACCAGTGAACTCTGCCGTAGTCACACCAGGTACAGGGCATCATGTCACCGGAATACGGTGAGCTGCCCGGGGCCATTTGGGAACAGTTTGCTTCCATTGACCCAAATTGCTTCTTATACACTCAGTGTTCGGGGTCACCTATCCGGTAAAAGCTAAGTCATATAATGACGTGTCTATAATGTCTATAATGACGTGTCTAAAGCATGTCTATAATGACGTGGAGGGGTACATATTCGACGCTGAAGAAATTCCCACCGCTGTGGGAAGGGTATCCCCAAGCTTCCAATCCTTGGCCAAATTTAAATGGCCTTTTTAGCTTTACAGTGTCGCTTTTTCCTGATGACGAGGCCCACCTCCAAAACACTCATCACCCACTGAAATGAATGAACATTCCAGAAACCCGGAAGGCAATTTCACGTTTTAAGAAAGGCATATCTCCTAGGCATACTCTCATCACCTTGCCTGCTCCACACCGGCCTCCTTACCTGACCCCTGGAGTGGGGGCGGGGCGGGGCGTTGACCCTCCCCACCGCCGCCCCCTCCCGCCCCCCTCCTGCCCCCGCAGTAAGTCTGCTGCTGAAACTTGTCACTCAGGGCAGGGACCCACGTGGCCTCACGAAGAGGTTCCACAGCGACTTCCCCGCCCGCGCCCACGCGTGTGCGCCCACGCAGGGTGCCTTCTGTCTGCCTGTTCTGCATGCATGTGGTGTGCGCCCGCCTTGTCTCCGGCCTCTGGGGACCCGGGCTGTCCCCGAGGACTCAGGGGACAGCGAGCGAGAGGAGGCGCACACTCCTTTCCTCCCTGGCGGCTGCCCCTCGCTGGGTCCCGGGAATCTGCAATGCCACGCATCACAAGCAGCTAATAATGGGAGACGGAAGAGGAGCTGGAGGAGAGCCCAGGACCGAGGAAGGGGCCGTTGTAGGACCGACAGCGAGCTAGGATCTCTGCGCTTTCACACGCAAAGCCGGGGAAGCTGGCGGGGAGGCAGAGACTCGGCATCTCCGGTGCTCTGAGATGATTTTCCCAACGGCGCCCGGAAACCAGCGCTGGGCGTGTGTCCTGCGCGGGGCGAGGGAAGCCCAGGGGGCGCGGGCTGCCAGTCACCGCCACCCGGCGCTTTGGCGGCGTTGGCGCTCCGAAGACGCGTGCACGCATCCCCGGCGCCGTGCGGGTTTCCTCAACCGCCCAGCTGCTGCCTCGGAAGGGAGTTTCTAGCAGCTCCCTCTCTGCCGCCTCCCCTCCCCCCGTTCCCGGATTTTACCCCAGCGAGGAGCTTCTCCGGCTCCGCCGCGTCCGTCCTCCGAGGGGCGCAGGGGCCGCTGTCCGCGCCGACGCCGCCGCCGCCGCGCGGGCCTGGGGGCTTGACCCGGCGCCGCTGCCCGCGGATGCTCCCGCGCCCGGGACTCCCCGCCCTCCCGCGCGACCCCGCGCCCGGGCGGGCGGCGCTTTCGGAGGGTCGGGGGCGGGGAGGGGAGCGGGGGCCCGTCCGGGGGTAGCCGCCTCCGCCGCCGCCCGCCGCGCCTCGCAGCCCGGCCGGGCCCGGCCCTGCCAGCGCCACCTCCTCGCGGCGGCCGCCCCCGCCCGCGCCCCGCGGCTCCTCGGCGACGGGAGGCTGCATGCCCCCGCCGGCCGCCGCGCTCCCCAGCAGCATGCTCTATTTCCAGATGGTGATCATGGCAGGGACGGTGATGCTGGCGTACTACTTCGAGTACACGGACACGTTCGCCGTGAACGTGCAGGGCTTCTTCTGCCACGACAGCGCCTACCGCAAGCCCTACCCGGGCCCGGAGGACAGCAGCGCCGTGCCGCCCGCGCTCCTCTACTCCCTGGCCGCCGGGGTCCCGGTGCTCGTGGTAAGCCCCGCGCCTGCCCGCGCCCACCTCCTTCCTCCCCGGTGGAGGCCCCGCCGAGGCTGGGGCGCCCCCAGCCTTGGCCCGATGAGTTCCTCCAACTCTCGGGCAGCCCCTTCCCCAGCGGACATCTGCTAGGGCGCGTCAGGGTGGGTGCGGAGGACACCCCCACCCGTCTCCTCCGCGCGCCACCCCGCACCCCTGCGGCAGCTGCAGTGTCGGTGATGGAACGGGGGAGGGGAGCCGAGAGACTGTCGGAGGTGCTGGGTGGGGGTCGGGGCCGGGGGCGGGGGCGGGAAGCCGTGGAGGTGCATGTTGACTTCATCTGCTGGGTGGTGGCCTTGCTCCCACATTGCCAGGGGAAGATGGGGTCAGCGACAGGGGCAGGGGACCTATTACTAAGGGCTGGAGGGGAGTCCCGCTCCGCGGTCAGGGCGCCGGTGCCGTTTCACCACCTCCTGCCGGGTCAGTGCAAGTGCCAAAGGGACTCAGCTGACCACAGCTGTCAAAGAACAGAGAACTCCTCCATGAGGAGGCTCGGCTGGGGGCTTGCAGGAGCCGGTCACGAGGCCGGCCCTTCTCCAGGGGTTGCTGCCCTGGCTGGGCAGCGCAGCTCTTGCTGTGACTGCCTCCCCGAGGACGCCTCCGGGTGTGTGGACTGTGCATGTGTGTCCGTGGGGGCACATCTGTGCGCACGTATACATGTGTGATTATTAGGGGGATCAGCATTTAGTATGTGACTAGGATGCAGAGTTCTTGGTGGGAGACGGGGTGGTGTTTCTTCAGGGAGTGTTATGGTTCTCGTGATGTTGTCAAAGTGTTGGGGGTCCCCTCGCTGAGCCGCCCCCCTCGGTCCCTGCTTTCCACGCCCCACCCCCACCCCGGACAGACGACAGATAACAGATAGGAGATTAAACATGTAGAGGCACGTGATGTTCTCACTGGCTGCATCTGTGAATCACAGCGATGAGTGTTAAGGGCATCTGCGGTATCTGTTAGGCTTGGACCTTTTCTTTGGCTGCAGGGGGAGACCCTTTAATAATTTGCAGAATCACGAAGAGTGCCTAACACACATCATGGAATTCCAGGAGCGAGCCAAGAGGCTTCTTGCTAACCTCACGGAAACTTCGTCCGGCAGGCGTGGGCCTCGGGGCTGACTTCTGCCAGCTCCCGCACACCTGTTTGAGAGGCGCTGCGCCTCGCGTGCAGGAAGGGTTTGCGTTGTTTTCATTGTAACTCGCTAGCCTGTGTCAGAAACCCCAGATCCAGCTTCATGCTTGCGTTCTCTGGCCTCCATGTGAAAAGCCGGAAGAGGAAAAGAATTGGTTTTCTTGAGGCGGTTTCTACAGATGTTGGGTTCCCGGGAGCGAGATAGCTCAGGGATTTTTCTAAGATGTCGTTTGTTTGTTTGTTTGTTGGCTTGTTTTTGAAAAAAGCCTGCCACTCTCAGAACACCGGTTTCGTTTGCCACCGGAATCAACAATGCCCGCAACTCATCCCTTGGTCGTAGCTGTTCTGCGTGTTATTTAAACGAGGTGGCACTTTTCAGGTCCTAACCGCCATCCGCAGTGGCAGGTGCCAGTTAGAGACACCAGCATGGTGGCCCGGAGATTTTGATTCTTCGCCCCTTCAGGGGAGACCGAGCAGGGGCGTGGGAATCAGTTCGTGCGCCTGGACTGCCTGCCCTGGGCCCGGCTCTGTGGGTCAGAGCCGCATGCACCTTCTAGGAGAGCCAGCCCCATTGGAGTGACCCTTGGGGACCCTGAGGACCAGATAATAAACTAGAAGCACCTGAGAGCCAAGGGGGCAGGTGTGATGTTTGTTGCCCAGGAGACTGGCACCAGGTGCCATGGCTTGGGCAGCAAGAGCCGAGATGGCTGATGGGCGGGCTTCAAGGGAGGAGCCAACTCGGTTTACGTGTTTGACATTCAGTTCTTTAGGTTCCTGAGGAAGAACGGGGGGGTCAGTGGGCAGAGGAGGGGAGGCTGGGTTTGGGGGGCTCGCTGCACACTGGCCTCTGGTCCCCTTCTGCGCTGCAGGGTGTACGGTCTCGGAGTGAAACGGTAGGGCCGGTGGTCTCGGCTCTGGACCTCTGAAGGGCACTGGCTTCGCACGGTCACTTGCATGAAAACGCTGTCATTGCCAAGAACGGGAGTGGTGCTGTCATATGCTGAGTTATACGTCTTACACTGGTCCGATATTTGCACTGTTTCTGAAAGCGATGGTTAGTATTGTCACCTGTTGTTTGGGAAAACTGAGACTTAGAAAGATTAGGTGACATGTCCAAGGACCAGGGCTAAACACGCTGTGTCCGGAATTTTAACCTGCTCTGCCACACTCCCAACCCTTCGCCTCTTCTGTTACAATATGCAGACGGGGTTTGGCTGTAAATGATTCTTCTCAAGTCACGCGTCAGTCTCTTTCCCCATCGCATACATTTCTCGGGCTGCGGTGATCAAGGTTCTTCATGATACATAGTTCTCAACCTTCAAAACTCATTTCTAATGCTTTAGGTTAATTTTGAAAAGTAGCTCTTCTCACTCCCACACAGTAAGGCTTGCTTTATATTTTATAAACCTATTTAAACATTGAAAGCAATGTGCGTTATCGATTTTATCACTTTTGTCTCGTGGTGGCTTGGGGGCCAGGTTGGAATCTGATGAACTTGGACTCAGACTCCACCTCTACCCCGTGGCTTTGTGAACGGTCGGGACACGACTTGCCTCATGACCTTGAATCAACGACTTAAGCTCCTTAAGCCTCCGTTCCCTAAGTCATGGGATTTTGAGTATTAAATTAGCTTTAATGCATAAATACCATCCTTGGCCCATACTTGGTGCTTCATAAGAATCGCTGCCTCATTAGCATCAGTAATACAATAATAATTTGGTAACTGTTTATTGAGTTCCTGTGTCGTGAACACCGTACCAGGTGAGTGATCCTAAGGCGTTTATAGCCCAATGAGATAAACATGCCGAAGGTTACGACAGGTCATCACAACACAAGTGTTACTGTGTACCTCCGTAAATGTGTACGCGCACACGTAACACGGAGAGGCTAGGAGTTTGGCGGATGATGGGATCCCTCTTCTTCGGAGGAGTGAGGAAAAGCTTCCTGTGGAACATGGTGGCATTTGTGATGGGACTGGAAGGAGAGGCTGACCTGGATTTGAGTCAGGGTGTCCCACAAGCAGCTACATGAGTGACTGCTTGGTTGCAGAAAGTGTGGGCTCTGCTCTGGAGTCAGCAATGACCTGTACAGTTTGTGGGTGTGGGGTTTGGCTGGGGCAGCCTCGCATCCCGGGGGATGCGTCCTGGGGAGCCAAGGCCAGGCTGCGGTTTTCCTCAATCTGCGGGGGAACTGAGTCACGTAGGGACATTGCCTGATGGGATGCTTTAGGACATTTTGGGAAGCAGTAGCGTAGGGCTCTTCTATTATCAAAATATCCATGAGGTGATTTTAAACTCTTTATTCCCAAGTCTATTTGGTGTTGGGAAATATTATTTTAATCATGTGTTCAGAGAACACCTGTAATTTGGGCTCATTTACAAAAATGATATGGCTCATGAATTCTCTGAAAACCAGATGGTTCAGTGGGACCTGGGTAGCCTTTGCCAAAGCTGCGATGTACTTACAGAATTTAATGAAGTCAATTAGTGGTCTTTGGCGTCCATTGAGTTCAAGAACCGGGGGGAGGCAGTGGTTTCTGCTGCCCAAACTTGGACGCGGTGGCTCCTTAGACCCCCAGCACCCCGATGACTTGAAGGAGATGGATCCGGACCACCCGCCCTCATAGATCCAGAAGCGAGACAGAAAGCCCGCTCGGAGCAGGGCAGCTCTGCACACCAGGGTGTCTCTGATTCTTGAGGCCGACGCACCCGGGAAACTCCCTCTGGACCCAGAGGCTGAGGGACGGAGCTCCCGTTGCTGTCCCAAGGGTGTGGTGTCACTCGATGTGGCAGAGGCTGATGGTGACAGAAAGACATCCTGTATCCAGAGCTCTGTCTCAGTAGATCCAGGTGCCTAAGGCTCTCCCCAGACCCCTCTGCTTGGAGCTGGCTGCTGGCTCCTCAGGCAGCTCCCGGAACGCACTCCCGGGTGCGGGCCAGGGCAGGGAGCGCAGCCATGGGAGCCGGATGAGTCTGGGTTCTTCCCCTGGGTTCTTTCACTCACTGTCCATAGGCCCTTGGGCTGAAGGTTCTCATTCATTAATGGGAGGCCAAACACTATACCTCTTAACAGACGGTGCCTGTAGGGGTTCTGTCTACAGGTTCCGGGGGCAGGCAGCCTGGGCTGCGAGCCCAGATCGGCGGCCACGCTCCAGCGGAGGGACCTCGAGCCAGTCCTTCGGTGCCTCAGTTTCTTCAGCTGTAGAAGGGAGATCCTGTGGGTATTTGTATGAGCGAGAAATGGGCTAACACATGTAAGTAAGTGTCCAAGTGGTGCCCAGCTCCGCAGGGTGTGTGGCCACCGTGAAGCGCCCCCAAGGCTGTGGGGATCGGTGTGGATAGCCTGTTGGAAGCGCCTAGAGAAGTCCTTTGTTTGCTGGTGGGTTCCAGGGCTGGGGAGGTATCAGTGCTGGACAGGGGCCACGGAGTTCGGTCCACTCCCCGACAAAACCCGGGGAGCCTGAGCAGCAAGCATCGGGGAACTAGTCAGAACCCTGTTCTCGGAGTCGGGCCAGCGAGCCCAGGCTCTGAGGCGCCTGCCCCTCTTCCCGGGAGCTAAGGTTTCCCAGGCGCCTTCCCATGCGCCTGACCAACACATTCATTTACTGCACTGCTTCCTTTAATGCTCGGCCTGGTGGGACTCCCTTTAAACATCGGTGCTGTCGTCCAATCCACTTCGTACGTGAGATGTATGATGCTTAGTGAGATGATATGCCAGACCCGCATCAAATTTCTAAAATCCATGAAGATCATTACTCTTCCCTATAAACTTAGGAAGGGGGCTGGAGGAGAGGAGCCGGCCAGTCCCGAGCCCACGGTGACAGTGCCGCAGAGCCAGCGCCGCCTGTGCCTTGGGCTCCTCTGTTACGCACCTTTGTCCTGCCCGGTCAGTGAGTGGTCGGAGATTTTTAGTCGTGCTGACTCAGTCCCAGAAGACTCAGCACTGTATTGAACCTTTTGTCCTCCGTGTCAGTGTTCCCGGATTGAGCGGAAACTCAGGTGCCCAAGTAGATTGTGGTTCAGGGCGTGGCGTAGGGAAGTGCACGGTTTGTTCCATGTGGGAATGCAGTGGAAGGGGCGCTGAGCCACTCCTGTCCCTGCGGCCACGGTTCCCGTCTCTGCGGCACCCACGCTGGGCACCTGTGATTATGAGGAGTCACCCTCCGGTTCCAGGCCTGCGGACACGGTGCCTGGGGTGCTGAGGGGCCCCTTGTTCTGAGCACACAGCTTCAGCGGGAGCCGGCGTTAGGTGGGGACGCAGTGGACACACCGCAGCTGTGTAGGCAATGCTGCAGCTTACTGGTCAGAGGGTCCCAGGCCTTAGCAGATCGGCAGGGATGCCCTAGGTCCCCTACAAGTCCAGAACCCTTGAGGGTCCACAGATCTGTTTCAACTCCTCCTATGCTTCTGAGGACCTTGCTTTGTAAGACAATCTCATTCATAGTTATTCATTCATCATCTCCTTTCCTTCCTGCTTTCCTTTCTGTCTCTCTTCTTCCATGTACCCCACCCCTTGGCAAAGCGACATGGCGGTGGTGGCCAGAGGAGAGAGCAAAGGCCCAGGGCTCTGAAGACCAGCCCCGCTTCCCAACCCCCTCCCTGTCTCTCTCCCCTCAGACCCACTGCTCAGCCTGGGGGCCGCTCTGAGCCAGTTACCGCACCTGCAAAAATGTTGACATATTTCGTTTGCACTTTACGAGCCGTTGTGAGAATCAGGGGGTGAGAGTGCACTTTGGAGACTGTCAGGCACTTCGTACCTGGGAGGGAAACATCATGTGGGCAGGTGACACAGTCGTGTTGGCACCTGGGCACCGGAGGGCTGCTCAGAGCGTGGCGTGGCCCATCCGAATGCTCACTCCGTGGTGCAGGGAAATGAACGCGATTTTTATACTGCTCCTCAGAGTTTCCTGGAGAAAAAGCAGCAAAAATAAATAAACGAGAAAGCCCACCGGAAGGAAGGGTCTCCTAACTAATTATGACAAGAGTATTTACTCCACTACCCATGCTGGTTTTCACAATGTTTCAGTAAGTTCGGAGCACTGTCAAAATTATCGTAAAGAATCATTCCGTTCATTGGAGAGAAACAATGTTTCCAGGGAACAGTGTTCGTACCATCTGTTAATTATGGATTGTATCAGATTAATTCTTAAATTTGCACTGGGCCAAAAAGACCTTACTTGTAAAAGTTTTCAAATGATGAGAAAGCACCTTCTCCGTACCAGGTACATGCCATTACCTGAGCTGTGTGATGAGTTCGGACAGGGCACGGTACTCTGTCTCCAAGCCTCCGTTTTCCCGTAAACCGAGAGAGGCTAGCGTCGGACCTTCTACGAACTCAGAGTGCGCATGCGCGAAGTGCTGGGTAGGCGAGGGCTGTTCTTCTAGCACCGATGCCGACACTATTGATTGATTGTGCACAGGGAAAGGACAACAGGTGTGTTTATCACGTTTGCTGAATGAGCGCGTGAGCCATTTACCGGTCACACCCACCGTCTCCGACAGCCCCTGCGGTAGGCAACCCGTCCAGGGAGCGTCAGCGCTTCGCTCCAGTTGGCACGGAACACATCCGGGGTCTGAGCCTGTTGCTTCGGGTCCATCGCTCTGCTGGCTACGGGCAGGTGCCCACTAATCTGATTCACAGCGTAAATGGTGGCATTCCTACAGGATGGGGGATGGGAGGGCTAAAGCGACTGACAGTCTATGGATGAGCTCTCTGCAGGGCCCTCGTACTTGCTGATGTTCAGACTCAGTTCCACTCAGACAGGAAAAGAGGAATCTAGAGTCTGTGTCCAAAGGCAAAACCTCCCTTGCTCCTAGACCAGTGGAAGAGCCCATAGAACTTGACCTTGCTGGGTCAATGGTGCCATCCTTACGGGTTGAGAAGGCACGTTCTGCTGTGAGTGAGGGTCTGAACCCGGAGTTAGGAGGACCCGTTCAACAGACTTTGGTAACTCAGAAGGGAAATCATTCTGATGGAAGATATTTTAAAATATGTGAAGTTCTATATTCAGTACTATTCAGCCTATTTCGGAGAATGCCAGTTTTCACTCAGCAGGCTGCTTACTTTTTTAGTCATATTTTGACAGATGTAGTTTGAGAGTCATTGTCAGTAACATCACCTCTTTTCTTTTCTTTTTTTTTTTTTTTGTAGAAACAGACCAGGTATGATTAAAACTTGGACCATTGTCTTTTGGTGGACATTTCTCAATGAGAGAACGTGTGTGTGTTGTATTTGTGTGTGTGTGTATAATAAATTCACTATTTTTTGTATAAACACATTTTTATGTCCTTCGCTTCTATCATCTAGAATGCCCCCACCCAAACTGCACAGAACTTTCTGGAACATTCTGCTATATCCTTCCAGACTTGGTGTCATTTCCTTTGATCAGACCAGATGAAATAACTTCCTTCCCCTCCATGATGCCTTTGTCTCTTTCACCGGTTGCGGCTTTAAAATAACCTTACATTGGGCTTTGTAGGGTGTTTATTTCCACTCATGTGTCCCCCATCAGACCCGAGCATCTCAAGGTCAGGGTGCTGTCATCTGACTCCAGCCCATGCCGTCCCAGGCAGTTCTTCGGGTGTGTTTGGCAGATAAGCCTTCTGGACACCAGTTGGAGTTTGCGATGAAGAACATGCGGTTGCGTAACAACCGTTCGGTAAAGCAGGCAAAGCCGTCCGTATGCCCTGTCTTGTACATTCAGTGTCGCAAGCGTATGTCGCCCTGTGTGAGAGGGTCAGCCGGCACCACAGGTCCTGTGTCCTCGGGCTGACAGGCTTCACGTAGACTTTCCCCTAAACCAATGGCTGTCCCCTAGGTCCCCTGAGAACAAGCCATTGAGGTGAAGGTGACAGGCCTCGGGCAGGCTGACGCCTTGTTCACTCACGGGTGCGAAGCTATTTCAGTCAACCCACAAAGCCTGAAAATCTTTAATTGTACCGATAAAGAGTCCATTTTTAGCATTTGCCATGCTAATTAAAAGTCACTACGTTCATCAATTAAAAAAATCATTTTTGAATCTCCACAATGCTAATTGTATCGGTTGTTAATTAACACCCGGAGAGCTGAGACGCGGAGTGGCCACTCTGCAGCGGGCCCTTCCTGATGGAATGCTAGTGACCGCCCCTGAGTCCCTCCCCGCGCTCGCCATTCCCGACCCCTTCCATGAAAATAAGGAGAAAGGCGGTTACTCCTCCCCAAACCGGGATGAACGCCAGCCTCACCCTTCCCCAAATCTTCTGAAGTGGCCCCAGGAAGCCAAAAGCCGGTGACGTCACAGGGCGGCTGAGTGGGGCCCCGGTGCGGACACACCTGGTCCTCCCACCGGGGCGTTCCCACCCTCCGGAAGGCGGGGTTGCGCCGCTGCGACCCGACCTCCACGCTCAGTGAATTGCGGGTTGTGTTTCTACTGTCGTGATCCCAGCCCTTAAGGGTGATTCAGGTAGTGCCACCGAAATGGTCATTTTGAATCGTTTTTTTTTTTTTTTGTTTTTTTTTTTAATCGAGATTTCCAATTTGGCTCTTTCTCACCCTGGGGTGCCCGGAAGCCCTTTCCACGCTGAGAAGCAGCTCACATGTCCGGAGACCCCATCAAATCAGAACACTGAGTTCTCCCAGCCCCCAAAATGAGCCATCCTGGATAGAGAGAGTGCGTTGGGGGCCTCGCCCCGTGATTTAAAGCGAACTCCTGACCTCTCCAGTGAAGGAACAAAGCAGTGTCTTGGGGTTGGTGACAATGACCTCTTCCCTCACGTGTGCTGTCACCGCACTGGGTTTGCGCAGTTACCGACACGAGGGGAGAGTCAAAACGACGTGCCAGCCCTTTTGGTCTTTGACAGGGAGACCTGCGCTCCCCTTCTCTCCAGCCCCTCCTGCCGCAGCGACTTGGGTGCCCCTTCGCTTCTCGGGGCTAAGTCCAGAGCGCAGGTGCAGGGAGCCAGGAGCACTCCATTCAAGCCCCGCCGTCGGGCTCCTGCCGTTGCCTTCTTGGACGGGATCTGTGAGTTCGATGTGAGAGAGAACGCGCTGCTTTGTGGCTGGGACCTTCTGGTCCTTCGGAGATCCTTCCTCAGTTCACCGCTTAAGTTTCAAACGAGTGGCCACAGAGGTTGAGTGACCCGCCCACGGCGGCGCTCGTGGGAGACCACGCAGAGAGGTAGTCGCCAGACGCGGGCACTCGGTCCAGGCCAGGCGTTTTATCAGTGCTCCCCTCGTGTAAGTTCCTTTAACCCTCCGGACAGCTTTGGAGGCAGGCGCTGCTGTTGTGTCAGTTTACGGACAGGACACCGAGCCCGGGAAGAGAGCAGCCAGCCGGCGCCACACAGCAAGAAGCAGCAGGCCTCACGGAATGGCCCCAGTGCGCTTTTAACCATGGTGGGGGGGGGGCGCTCTCTGCATTCGGAGGGAGAGATGAGGAGGGTGTGATATGGGCGGTCTTTTCTTGTGACCTCATGCCGCCGACCGGAAAGACTGTACTGAGCACCGGATCCACAGTGAGGTTTGTGGTCGGGAACAGGTAGTAGCCGCTGAGAAAGCAAGGGCCTCTAATTCCCGGATCCTCTGGCTCTGCGATGCCTTAGAAGTTTCCAACATCACCTCTTCGCCGTAACACTGCGTGTAACCAGCAGGCAGCCTGTCCGCCGGACCCGAGACACAGTCATTTCTTCAAGGGTGGGCAGCTAGTTGGAGGCATGAAAGAACTCTTTGGTGGTGCAAAGACACAATACACTTAAGGGAAAAGCATAGATGTTTATATATTTATAATATATAAGGGACTTAGGGATACTCTGAGGTTGATAGCCAAAGTTCTCGTGTGATCCCATGGGGCGTTTCCCCCCGGGGGGGGGCGGCAGAGACGGGGAAGCCACGGAGTGCGGTGCTCTGCTCCCTGCTCTGTCCGTCCAGACGCTTCCCCTCCATTCACGCAGGCCCTCCAATCCCACCTCTCTCGTAGCTCTTCCCTGGAGCTTCTACTCGACCTTGACCTGGCTTTCCTGCAAACCTCCTTTTGGAATAATTGTCTTTTCCTCTCGCCCCAGGTACTCACCATAACGAGAAAGGTGGCCGCAGGTGTGGGCTGGGGAGCTAGCAAGAAAGCCAGACAAAACGAAGGGAAGCGTAGCCCTAAAACGCACTGTTTTGTGGGAACAGCGAGTGTAGAGGGTTGGCAGTAAATGGCGTCTCTGCGGGTTTCATGGTCTGAAATTAAAGCAAACAAGTCAAGGGGACAGCAAATCGGGGGCCTGACGAGCAGGTACCGCAGCTTTCCACCTCGCTCTGACGCTTACTTACCTTCGAGAGCCGGAGAAGGTCCAGAGGCTTTATGGTCTGGGCGGGTTTGGACCCCCCCAACCCAGGGCCGGGGACAGTGGCGGCAGCCCCTCTTGTTTAGAAGACCATCTCTCTGTTAGGACACTGTGCCTGGCGGTGAAATCCAGTCTCTCTCTGACTCTGCGCTCACGGGCCTGTCGCACCTTTCGAAGCCACACGGAACAGCCTGGATGGTTTCCCAACGTGCAGAGCTATTTTTCAGTTCTCCGATTCTTCCTCTCTTGAGTCTTAGAGTTTCCATCTTCCTGTGGTGTGGACTTGGCCCCGGCCACCAGGCTGCTGCCCACATCCGACTTCATCAGAGATGTGCTGTGTGTGTGAGGTGGGGCACCAACGCCCGTGCATTTCGGGTGTACTCACCCCTGGCAACTGGAGTGGGAATTTTGCATACTGGGTTTTTTTTTCTTAATGCATTAGCCTTGGAGTTGGGAGAAAGCCGCCATCTGTAAAGGGAGTAGGTCAGTTTTTTCCAAGTAGACAAGACACTGCACAGTGACCTGCACTGCCCCCTCCCAGGCCCCAGCAGCCCTGGCTAAGAGATGGTGGCATTTTCTTTCCACTGAAGCTGGCAGGGCTTTCAATCCTGAAGACAAAGCTCTAAGCAACCTCTTCTAGTGGGATTTGCCATCTTGCAATTGCGTTATTATTATAGCGTTTGAAACCACGTGCAGTGTGGTGTACCACGTGGTTACGTGTGGTAGTTGATTGCATACCAATGTTTTGGCCTGTCAAATATTACATATTCCTGTAGGCTAGCAATGGTGGCTCACACATCTTTGCTTCTTGCTTCCATATAGTGCCTAGTAAAAGCTTTTTAAATGGTAGATATAAGAAACTCACTGTATGTTTTAAGAGAACAGAATTAGAGAAGGTAAGGTGATTGAGCTACTCTTTTTATTTCTTTAAGACTATTATTAATTTCCCAGGCATATGAGTAAATGTTATTTCTCATGATAACATATATTTAAGTGTACTACCCATTCATAGATACTTAGGTTATAAAGTAAGTCCAAATTATTTTTCAAAAACCCAAATCTTTAATGTTTTGCTTATTTCTCAGTTATCCCCGATTTAAAATAGTTTCCCCATGTACACCCACTTAATGGTTTATTTAATTAAAGATATATAAAATGGTCCTGGCTGGTGTAGCTCAATGGATTGAGCGCGGGCCTGTGAACCAAAGGATCGCAGTTCGATTCCCAGTCAGGGTACATGCCTGGGTTGCAGGCCAGTTCCCAGCAAGGGATGCACAAGAGGCAACCATACATTGATATTTCTCTCCCTCTCTCTCTCTCCTTCCCTTCCCCTCTAAAGATAAATAAATAAAGTGTTTAAAAAAAATAAAGATATATAAAATGTAGTTCAAAATAAAGCGTATTTTCTTCAGTGGACCATATTTCAAACACCTATCATTTTGTTTTGAAAATCTTTAAAAACATCCTATTTTCCCCCTGTAAGCACTATTTCCCTGGACATTTTCTATATTTCATTACTATTTTTTCCAACATGGCAGGCAATTTAAATCGCAGCATTTTCCTCTCTGCATTGTAAGCCCAACTGCCCAGCCAGGTCCCATCTGAAGTCCAGGTAGGTGGTAAGTCAGAAAACTTACTCAGTGTCCCGGTGGAGGACCGAGGGCTGGCGGCATCTCTAAACGAGATGAGTCACGACTTCATTGCCACTCGGGGTCTCTGAGTCATGCTCTGTGCCTGCTCATTAGTAATCCTAGACTAAGAGTTGAAACCTCTGAGTCAGTGCATGGAACTATTTTTGAGAAGAGTTTCCCCCCTCGGAGAGGGATCAGAATTAGCGGTGCTTTACCGAGTGACATTAATGAGTCAAGAAAGCCCCAGGGCTGCTTGGGCGGGCAGATGGCTTACAACCGCACTCAACTTCCGGAGGAAGGAACGGGGAACACACAGTCAGGGTTTTATCGTGTAGTAGGGACACCTTTCGTTGACAGTCCGGATTTCCCGGTGGGGGTGAACCAGCAAACAAGTGCGTATTAGCACCTCACCTTGGCAAATGGGTGCGAATTAAATCGCCCTCCCAGGACAAGGCTTTGCTTGTGTGATGGGTCCTCCATATTCAAAGAGGGGAGAAAGGACTCCCCCCGTGGAACTCAAGCGTGCTAACCCTGACTGAGGTGCACGGAACGGAGCGGGCATTGGCGAGGGGTGAGGAGGGCGGAAGAAGGGATGCTGTAGAGAAGGTTCCTGAGAGGAGGTGACGCTGGCTAGTTGGGGAAGCCAGGGAGGGTGTGCCAAGCAAGGAGCATGTCATCTGGGCTAGAGACCCCGTCCTGGGTTGACGGACTTCTGAGAATGTCTAGAAAGGGGTGGTGGACAGCACAGAAGTCGTTAGGCTCAGAACGTGAGGCAGTTTTGCAGAAAATCCATCTCACCTCGTGGATGGAAGTCGGAGTTCCCTTCCCAGCGTGTGGAGGGGAACCTGTGCGACACAGTCTAACCTCTGAGCCTCGCTTTCTCTGTCTGCAGAGTGGGGTGTCAACATCTCCTCGGCTTGCAAAGGCGATCCCATTGCTGTGACTGATTTTTAAGTCAGTGAGCTAAAGGAACGTGTTAGAATCTTGTTGAGTCTGAAGGCACCTACCAGTCTTCCTCTTGGGGCGACGCTGCCGAGTGCGTGCCAGAGAACTTACATTTTCAGAATGAACACATCACTGTGAAATCAACTTTTAATTAGATAGCTGCTAAGAAGTTAATCCGGTGACATGCGTGCCGTATGATTTTAAATCATTATTTGCAACATGAGCAATGCGAAAAGGTCAATATTTGTACAGTTATAAAAGTGTATGTGCGCACAATTGAAATTTAAGTTGGCAAGGATATTTGTGTTATTCTTGCTGTGTTTTCCTTCTACAATAAGGTTGTCTTGACTTGCCTTTTATTTCCGTTTGTAATCCTCACCCCAGGATAGGTTTATTGATTTTATGGATTGGGGGGGGGGAGAGAGAGGGATTTTATGGAGGGAGGGGGGAACATCAGTGTGAGAGAGAAACACCAATCGGTTGCCTCCTGTATGCACCCTGACCGGGGATCGAACCCACAGCCCAAGTATGTGCTCTGACTGGGGATCAAACCAGCAATCTTTTGGTTCATGGGATGTTGCTCCAACCAACTGAGCCACCCAGCCAGGGCTTGACTTGCATTTTCTAATTAGCGTAACAGGTGTGCTCACTTGTGTAATAAATGTCTTCGGTGTCCTCACTGTAGGTTGGAAATTGCAGGGAAATGCATCTGTATGTTGCTCTAGAAATCTGGGGACATGAAATTGCAACGCTTTCAGAAACTGTGGATTGAAATGTGCATGAAGCAGAACAGTGCTATTCCTGGTGGGTGAGACTCCAGTTTTCCAGTTTATGGTATTAAGGATTAAATGTGCTTGGTTTTCTTGCAAGACGCTCTGGCGTTCTAAATTTAGCCCTCTAATTAAGATTCCCATTCATGGGAAATGACTTTAAAGAGTACATAAGACAGGCTTTTACACAAACAAGCTTTGGTTGGATTAATTAGATTTGCATACATTTCATGATGGGAATCTGCTTGTGTCTTGGCTTCCATCACACAAGCCAGGAGACCTTAAGAAAATTCGAGTGAGAAAGCACATCACAGGTTGCAAAGGAAGTGTGTACCAGCAGTCGGGCTAATGGGGCGGCAAGAAGGAGCCACAGGCACTAAAGCAGCCTGGGCTTCGGCGACGCACGTGCTGGCCAGGTGTGGAAAGGCAAGGCTAGGAAGAGAGAGGTGGGAGATTCAGAGAGACCACAACTCGGAGGTTTTTGTTTTCCTGGCAAAAAAGGGACCTGGAGCAGCCCTGGCACCTGGCATGGCTTTGATCCCAGAGACTGGGGAGCTGGTGGGGCATTTAAGACAGAGAAGGCCAAGTGAGGATGGCAACTCGGAGTGTGGGCGTGCAGGCGTCTGGCACATGGCTCGAATACACAGTCACTTGGCCATCGGAGGCTGGCGCTGAGCCAGGGTCACGGTCAGGAATGGGGACACAGAGCGGGGGCAGTTGGAAGGAAGCACAGAGGCGGTGACATGGAAGGAGGCGCGCCTGAGGAAGGCCTGGTGGGCTGTGCGGGGACAGTGAGGACGGAGCAGAGCCTGTCCAAGGCAGCGTCCCCTCCCCAGCAGCCCAGACCAGGCCTTCCCAGCAGGCGTCAGTCCGGGGCTGGAGCAGGTGCCAGGCGGAGCCTGACCAGCGGATGTGAGGGAATAGGATTAAGCAGGCCTGGATATGGACCCTGACTTCCGACTCCAGCCGCTCCTGCCGCCGCGCTCTGCCAGACGCCCATTCCGGCGCCCGTCAATCAAGCAACAAAGACAGGATGGCAGACGTCAACAGCAGAGCCGCGGGCCCCCTGGCAGCTGTGTAAAGCTCTGTCACGTGCAGACGCGCTCGCCAGTCCGGTGGCAGGGGTAGCATAGCCATTCATACACGATAAAGCGCAGGCTCAGTAAGATGCAACTCGCTCACAGCCTTGCGGCCAGAACGCTGGCAGGGCTGAGGTTGGCACTCAGGTTTGGGCCTGTCCCGGGCATTTTAAACCCCTCCCTGCAAAGGCCTTTGCTGCCCATGTGAAGGTGTGTGAGCAGGGCTCTGCTGAACTCAGGGGTCCAGCCTCGCGCAGCAAGGAAAAACGCGGACGCCTTGGAAACCCACCCCGGCACTAGAAGGTGCCTGGAACTTGGCGGGGCCCCCTCCCCTCACTGGGTGCTATGTTCATGAAGACGGAACAAGATGCTAGGTAGCCCCGTGAAGAAACTAACCAGGGTGAATGCAGGCCAGAGAGGGGGCGTCTCTGAGAACGAGGCTCAGGGACGGGGGGCTTCCGTGAGGGGCGGCTGTGTTGGGATTTGGTTGGGAGAGAAAGAGAACTATGTGTCGAGGTAGATTTTGAATCAGGCTCATGTGGTGCGGACCCCAGGTCCACTGCTAACTAGGGTCATGTGGGGCTGGTTCCTTGACATCACTGGTCCTGAGTTTTCTTGAGTAGATACTGACTGGATAAAAGCCGGTGCTTTTGAACAGATTAATAATGGGGGGAGGGGGCTGCTCACTTCATTTTCCCACCAGTTCTGTCATTTGGCATTATCGTCCCCCTTTTGCAAAGGAAGACACTGAGCCTCAGAAAATGTTAATTGACTTGCATGAAGTTGACTAGTTTGAAACCAGAGGTCTTCTTGGCTCCCAGACCCATTCTCTCTATGTGGCTCTGCGTCACACGCAGGGACACGCAGGGACGTGGTCAGGGAATCCAGGGTTTGGGAAAGAAGGACTGTGCGTCTTCCACTTCATCTCTCTGCTGAGCCAGGGAGTGCGTACAGGTGCCAAAGAGTTAGGAACAGGTGAGGGAGGGTTCCTATAATTGACGTGTCATGGAAGCAAGTTGGCGAGAACAGGGTCAGAGGATGGGATAGACATTCCCTGTGAAGTCAAATCGCTGAGATGCCCGATGAAAATGGAACACTGACACCAAAGTACGGTGAGGCCGGTATGATGCTATAAACATACCCAGCCAGCGAACCAAGACGATATTGAGAGGAAATAAACAACCAGAAGAATTTATGTCTTGTGGGCATTCCCACATAGGAGAAAACAGCTAGACCAGCAAGCACATTAAATAGGAGGGAGGTAAAAGAAAAGCCGGGTGTTAGTTCCTTCCCAGAGCATTACGTGGGATTTATTTGCATTTCACCATCTTTCCTATCTCCTTTTGCCATTGCTGCTCTTCCCGAATTATTCTCAATTGATGTAAGATCCCAGGTAAGGAGATTCGAGACACAGGGAAATGCGAGGGCTCAGGGATTCTCATTGGGCTACAAAGGAGGAGGCTGTTCTGTGACTGGATATGTAACAGGAATAAAATTTTTAATGTATGAATGAGTTGGCAGCCGCCTGAATTCTGGGCCACACAGATTTACGTGAGTGTGGGGAGGTACGGCCCCCGTCCCCATGAGATTCTACATTTGTTGCAGCTCACTCCATTCACTCGGAGGGCAGGTACTCAGTTTGGGAATCCACCCCGCCAAGCCTCTCTTCACTCTCCCTAAATCTCCCTAGAACGCCCCTGCGCCGCACCAGAGTTTGCTGTGTGCTCACTTACTGCACCCACAAATGCACTTCCGCTCAGCCGTTCGCGGGAGTCTCCCTCACAGAGCCTTTGACCTTGTAAAGACCAAGGCACTGAAAGAAAGACACAGGGAGAGAATTCTCAAGCTCCCCTCAGGTGCGATGTTGCATCTCTGCCTTAGGAAATCCGTTGGATGTGCAGGACAAGTAAATGCTTAGCAATTAACAGAGGGGACAGAGCAGACTCCACTGTCCTCTGTTTCCGGTGACCCTTGTTCCCACCTGCCTGGACGCTCTTTGCAGGGGTGAGGTTGGATAGGAAGCCCTGGGAGAAGGGTCAGGACCGGCAGGCAGAGACCCATGGGATGACCGAAGAAGTGGACTAAGTCACACTGAGCTGGGCGTGGACACGGGAGCGGAGGCTGCCCCCAGGGGCTCTGGGCCGTGGTCTTGCGGGGGAGAGTGGGCTGGGCCAGGCGGTGTCTCAGGGCGCAGGTGTTCTGGGCAAGTCGGCCTCTGGGAGGGACGTTCTGGCTCTGGGCGGAGCACAGCCCAGGGACCTGGGAGCTGCTGTGCGTTAGGAAGATCGAGGCTCAGTAGGGCCGCGGACACCACCTCAGGCTAACAGAACTCCAGTGCCTGGAAGGCAAATGGACCGGACAATCTGCTTCTTAGCGGGACCGGGGCACTAACTGGATGAGCAAGGCAGGGACCCGGGGACAGGGACCAGCTGGCAGAGATGAGGCACAGAGGGGAACCGCATTTCAGGAACGCACTGTGCAGGTCTCCCTGTCCAACACAGGCCGCAGCGTTCCAGCCGCGTTAGCTGCCCAGACGTGGTGCTGAACCGCAGAGCTGGCCTGGCTGTTGGAATGCGTCCAGGCTCAGGGCTTTCAGAGATCAGCCAGGGCTGAGCTTCAAGTCTGGGGACACGGGAAAGAAGCAGGTTCCCGTGACCCATGCGTCTCTCCGCTCTTGGCCGGCTCCCCTCATGACGGCACAGTGGCCCCCTTGTTCTAGAGGTCACGTGCAAACGTGACGAAGTCCAGCAGAAGATCTCGCCTGTGAGTCTCTTTTCAAAAGCAGGAGCCCCTCTTTCAAAGCACCCATCCCTAGCAAAAGTCTCCTCATTCTTCCCTGGGCGGAAATCCATCACATGCTCAGGCCTACGTGTGCCATGCACGGGGCCATCCCGACCTGACGAATCTGCATCCTTTGAGGATGAGGCTGGCCCCGACTCCCTCTGAGATCACAGCCCTAGGGAAGGTTAGTAACTGAACAAATCCAAGGCTCTGCGAGCAAGAGGGATGGTTAACATGGACTAGGCAAGCCACAGTGTCTGCTGCCTGTAAGTTTGGCTTCAATCAGTGTGTATTAAATAAGGGTTTAGTTTTATTTCAGGACTGAAGAATTTTAATTCACTTGAATGTTCTAATTATGTCATGAATTGTACATGGAGTGGTACCTCGAGGTACTTATGAATTCGTTCTGGAACTTGTGACGCGTGCCGAAACCGACGAGTCCCGAGCAAGTGCTGAGTGCTGAAAGGTTTTTTTTTTTCCTTGTCAAAATGTGACAAGTATCGGCTTTGGTGAGTTCCGAAGCTGACAAGTACTGAGGTGTGCCTGTACTGATATTTAACTCGACCTTTAAAGTGATCAGTACGGCGCGTAACAGGTTCATTTCAATACTGTTTTGCTGAGGTTCGTATGGGGAGATTATAATTAAGATTTTGAAAGAGCACTTGATTGAGATTTTAATAGACGTCTAAAACTGCTGGCCAGCAAACTGTACTCAGAATTGCTCATTAAGCAGAATTGTTTCGTGTTCCTTTCGGAAGGGGAATCTTTTCTCTCAAGCGTTTGAGTCCCATGTTCATCCACTCCTGGATTTGTTGAGTCACATAGTCACAGGACTCAAACGTTCACAGGGTTTCAACGATCCGTTACACACGCACCCTTTGCTACCAGATTGCAGAATTCTCAAAATGTCTGCCAACTGTGAAAGTCAATAAGCTGTCAGTCAAAAGGTTGTGATTTTAAAATGTGCTGTAGCCCCCAGGGGAGCTCGGAAAGAGAGACTGCTCCCTGGGCGGCCTCCTTCTCCCATGCCAGCGAGAGGACCCCCGCTTCCTTCCCACCCAGCGTCTGGTCAGGCCCAGAAGAAGCTCCCGGGATCCTTTGCGAGAAGTCAGAGGCCGAAGCCAGGGCACAGTTAGTGCTGGGCGCTGCCTGCGAGGGCTGGCTCTGCCTCCTGAAGGGTGGTCACCCGTCTGCAACAAGGGGTGGGCCCAGCACCCCAGGGCCCCCAGGAGAAGCAGCCAGTGCAGTTAACAGGTAATAAAAAGGAGGAGAGAGACTCACCTGGTTTCCGAATGAAACAGGAAGGACAGAGCCAAGGAAGGCAGCTTCTGAACCCTTCCTGGCCAATCGCGGCTCGGTCGTGGCCCTTGGAGCCGGAGGGCCCGCAGCTGGTATTTTCTGCCTCCAGCGCCACACTCGCTGACCGAGATGTGATGGCTCTAAATATTTTGACAGCCCACTAAACAGGATTCAAGGAGAAGCGCCATCTAAGATTGTGCATGGCACGGACGTAAGAACACATTTTCTGAAGGATGAGATAAGCTGGAATTCCTTCCCAGCAAAAACATCAAGGATTCTTATCTGAGGGCAATTTTTTACACGGATGGTCGAGCACATTAGAAGTTAATCCAGCCCTGGCCCGTGTGGCTCCGTGGGTTGGGCCTCATCCCACGAAGCAAAAGGTTGCAGGTCTGATCCCTGGTCGGGACACATGCCCTGGTTACAGGTTCAGTCCCTGGCCAGCGTGCCTGCAGAAGGCGGTCAAAACAGGTTTCTCTCTTGCACTGATGATTGTCTCCCTCTCTTCCTCCCTCCCTTCCCGTCTCTCTGAAACAACAGCAACAACAATAATAGCAACATTCATCAAATCTTACAGGGAGCAGTGGTGGGAAAATGGCATCGAAACTGTGTAAATTACACGGAGGAATAGTGGACTTCAAAGTCGTATTTCCTTTTTCCCTGGATAATTCAAATCACTGGAAAGGCTCTCATGTCAGTGCCATAGGCTTCTACTATTGAAATTACGCAAATTTAATCACTGTTCTTTTGAAAAATAATATGAATTTATAACTTTTCTTCAAAGTTTTATCTTTTCTTAATTTTTAAAAAGATTTTATTTATTTATTTTTAGAGAGAGGGGTACGGAAAGAGTGGGGGAGAGAAACATAGAGAATCGGTTGCCTCTCACGTGTGCCCCCTACTGGGGACCTGGCCTACAACCCAGGCATGTGCCCTGCCTGGGAATCGAACTGGCGACCCTTTGATTCGCAGGCCGGCACTCAATCCACTGAGCCATACCAGCTAGGGCTATCTTTTTTATTTTTTTTTTAACTGAACGTCCTGTTAATATACTGGAAATGCCCACCAAACTGCCTCAACACCAGTGACATTTTGGGGTAACAGGTTGATTCTAAAGATAAGGCGGGAAGACATCATAGACGTTATATTTCCATTGGAAGGTGAGCCTTGCATCTTCCCCACCCACACAGGCTCTGCCCTCTGCTCTTCCCTTGAGTGACTAGCTGTTCGTTACCGCACCTGGTCTATGAGCCTCGGTTGTATGGGCTTTTTTTAAACAAGTACGAACAGATTCTCCTGACTGTGTGCTTCATGCAGAAAAGCTAATTGGGGGAATTCTATTCCTAAGTGCAGAAGTTCAGATGAAAAAGCTTTAACTGCTAGACCCTTCTTCCTAAACTAAAGCAAAATAATAAAATATTATAATGCCAAGTTTGACGGTGAGTGACAAAGCCATTCACACGCATTTTATGAAGCGCTTTGACTCCGTTCCTGCAGCGGTCTCTGATGGTGAATGCAGATCATATTCACGCTGGAGTCGAACTGGCAGGGGTCGACTCTGAGGTCGGCCACTGACTAGCTGTGAGCTTGGGAAAACGACCCGTCTGGCCTTGACTTCCTCATCTGTAAAGAGAGATAATAACACCTACCTCGCAGGATGGCTGTGAGGACCCCGCCAAAGTAGCATTTGGAACAGTCGCTGGCCGTGCTAATTGGTATGTGCCACTTTTTAAAATGAGGACAAGGGGAACATATTTACGAATTTATATAATAAATATGCACGTATCAGAAGCATAACCTAAAGGCATCAGGGATAATAAGTAATCAGTTTTCTAAGTACATTTCCCGTTATATAGGGGAAACCCTTAAACTGGCTTGCTTAATAAACACACCGAGTCGGAGCTGGTGAGGTTTCCGGTTGAAACTGCGATTGTACCTTCACACTGTGGACGGCAAGCTGGAAAGTCGAGCTCACACCCGGTGTGAATGAGGCCAGGCTGCAGAATGAGCTCCTGCTCCGAGATTCAGCTCTTTCATTTATTCTTGGGTTCCCATCAAGCTCGTCTTTGTGCTCATCCAACAATTTTAATGACTCGGTAAAATAGAAGGATTTCCTCTGCAATCAACGTTTACTCTTCCCGGGAAAGTGTTTTAAAAATAAAGTCCTTCAAATGTCTAGTCTTTTTTTTTTCTTTTTTTTTTCCGGGAGAAAAGGAATGGCCTTAAGAGATATTTGCTTTAGCAGTCTGCTTAAAGTTGAGAGGAATGGAAGAGGAGGGAACCGGAAGAAGGTGGTGCCCCCTCCCCCCCCCAAGAAACCTGGGTGATGGGTTTGTATTTGCAGGGAGCATGCCTTCTGCTTTCCCGGGGAAGTGCTGGCACATCCAAAGCCTATTTTCTCGCAAAGGACAGTGTTCGCCCGAGTATCACAGATTGAGCCTATTAAACGTGCGTTCTCCTAAGGCAGGTAGGGCACTTGGAGGTGGCCAGGAATAGTTCAGGCCTGGTGTCCAGCACGATCTTCTATTTTGGTACAGAGGAAATTTCAATCATGCCACAACACAGCTTGTTGGAATGAGAAAAATTAAAGAGATAAAAAAAAAATTCCTGTCTGCTATGAGACAATGTTGGTGAGCTACGCTGCCTCTGGGGGCCCCTGGATGGTTCTCCTGAGGTCAGGGGCCCCCAGGAGGTCCCGCGTGGGAAGTCTGGGTTTCTGTGCTAGAGGGAAGAGTGTCGCTCTCTCTTAGCCCCAGAGCAGAAAGGCCAGGCAAACCCCACGGCCCTCCCGCGGCCACATCCTGCCGCCGGCTGCAGCTCCAGGCTCTGCTTAAACGCCCTTTACTTTCTCACCTGTGGCGCCTCTCAGAGTCCAAGCCTCCCCGTTCACCGTGTGAGTGAATCCTTGTTCTGTTTTGTTCTAAACACCCTCTCTCCCCTTCCTCACAGCCAGGGGAGGGGCGACGCTTGATCGCCTCAAGCCTTGCTCAGCTTTCCTTTTCGCTGTGACGAGCCCTGATTCTTTCATGCAGTTATCGCAAAAAGCTCTGCTAGCTGGTCCTTCCTAAGGTGAATTTCTCTCCTCTGAAAAGCCAGAAGACTGTGGCTTTCACTTACTGTCCCTGGAGCTTCTGGAATACAAGCTCCGCTGCGTATTCAGGACTATCCCTGCAGCTCAGATTCCTAGGTCAAGTCAGTTTGGGAAGGGCTGGCAGTCAAGTTAGTGGCTTTCCTTAATGGATGCTCATGCCCTTGGCCACGCAGGCGAGCCAACGCGGAGGAAATCGCACTCCCACGTGCGGCAGTTCACACAAGAAGGCTTGTAACTGCCAGACTCGCCTTCCTAAAATAAAGCAAGAGAATGAAGCGTTACAGTGTCGAGTTGAACAGTGGAATGGGGCAGCATGGAGCTGAGTTGTTAGCTGAGTGGCCTTGGGTAAATTCTGCAGTGTCTCTGTGCCTTTGTGTACTTGTCTATAAAATGAAGATAGCAGAATAAAGCCATTAGGTATGGAGCAGCTAGAAATGACGAATGTTGATGTGCTAATGTGAACCTCCGAGAAGGTTTAGAGTTTGTCCTTTTGAGCTTTTTTTTTTTTTACCAGTAATTACCTTCTCACCCCCACCCCCTGGGGTGGAGGGAACCCAGCACTTATCCTGTTGACATAAGGACATTTAATTATTGCTTGTGCTTCAAAGACTCACTGCTAAAAACTCCATTATTTCAAAGTCCCGAGGAGTATTTAAATTTAATCATGTTGCCTTTTTTCCAAATCCTCACCTGAGGATAGCTTTGTTGGTTTTAGAGAGAGAGGAAGGGAAGAAGCGAGAGGGGGGGAGAGAAACATTGATCAGTTGCCTCCTGTACATACCCTGACCGAGGATCGAACCTGAAACCCAGGTCTGTGCCCTGACTGAGGTTCAAACCTACAACCTTCTGGAGTACAGGACGATGCTCCAGCCAACTGAGCCACCTGGCCAGGGCTCTCACACTGCTGTTTTGTTGGTGATAAAGAACAGGAGACTGAAATTAATTTGAACATGTATTTTAGAAGAGCTGGAAAGCAAGCTAATAGCCTGTATACTTTTATTAATTATTAAGCTTTTATTAATTATGAGTTCTCTCTCTTGAGGAATGACAAGGACATTGTAGCATTTCTGCCCTACAGGAGAATTATGAACATGGAGCGCTTGATCTTATGCATTAGAATTTTTTAAAAACCTGCAGGGCTGCAAAATGAGTTTGTATTACAGTGCTCTTCAATTCATTTTTCTTACAGCTTATGTTCACTACATTTCTATGAATGGTTGGGCAAAGGATGACAATCGTGTGAAGTTTAATGAGCAGCATTTATTTTAATTAGGAAAGAAGTTTTAAAATCATTGTCATAACCTTCGCACTATTTAAAAGAAAGAAAGAAAGAAAAGAATGTCCATCGCCGGCAAAGCTGCTTCCTTGTGAGACAGAGAGACAGACCGGGCTTCCTTGTTCTGTATCCTCACGCTGCCCCCGCCCTGCCCTTCACAAACCACTTTCTGTCCTCTCCCAGGCACCCCGGGTTCCCTTCCCTTCCCTTCCCACGAGCACTGACCCATCGCAGAGCTGAGATGGGCGGACCCTTCAAGGTCATGTAGCAACGGCCAGTACGTGCACAGCGCTTGCTCTCTACCGCTGTCAAAGAACAGTCAGCGCCCCTAATCGCTACAGCAGCGCGTGACGGCATCTTCTGATGTCATCGTTATTTTGTAGTGAGGACACGGAGGCAGAGAGAAGTCATGTCTTAGGTAAGGTCCCTTAGCCAGTAAGAGGTGAAGCCCGGATGCAGCCTCCACTGCCAGGTTCCAGACACCGCACTCCCAGTTTGCCCCCTGCCCCCCGCCCCCCACCCCCAGGGCCTGGAGCAAATGGGCCAGGAGGTACTGCTCCACCCGTTGCTGGCGGGGCCTAGGGCCTGCAGTGTCGATCCCGACCAACCAGCCTGCTTAGGTGGGGCTGAAGGGGACAATCCTTCTCTGCGAGAGTGGCAGAAGGGACACCGTGTTTGGTCACGTGCATCCTCGGTCCTCAGTCAGCCCTCACTCCTAAGCTCACCCCCTCTTTATTCATTCACTAGGAGTATGGTGCAGTGATGGCAAGGAAGTTGTAAGCATCTCTGATGGTCTCTTGCGTCTCAGCTGTAGTGGGAAGAGCGGTGGGTGCTGAGTCTGAAGACAAGTGAGAGCTGCCAGGGGCGAAGCATCAGGTAGCTCCTCAGGGCCCTTCCTTCTTCCAGGTCTCACTCGAAACATCTGGAGCCTTGGCCAGCTGGCTCAGCTGATCGGAGCATCATTCCCTGCGCCAAAAAGGTGCAGGTTCAATCCCCAGTCGGGACATGTGAGGGAGGCAACTCATCAATGTTTCTCACACTGATGTTTCTCTCTCTCTCTCTCTCTGCCCCTTCCTCTCTCTAAATCACTAAAAATATCCCCCGGTGAGGATTAAAAATAAAACATCTGGAAAGTGAGTGCATTGGATTGCTTTCTATTTTTAGGTTCTATTTAACTTCTCCTGTATTGTCACCCCTCACTACAGTGCCGAGATAGCTCTTTGCATGGTACAAATACTCGATAATTAGCTGTTTGAATAAATGTCCAGAAATCTCTTTTAAAAATTCCTGACAAATTTCAATCGCTTGAAGCAGCAGTGTTAGACCCCTGGAAATATCCCGTAGAGAGCTGGCAGGGCTCCGTGACACAGGTGGCTGGACCCCAGGCCCAGGGTTTGTGCATCCGTAGGTCTGGAACGGGGTCTGAGAATTTGCATGTCCTTCAAGCTCCCAGGTGCTACTGAGGTTGCCAGTCTGGGGACCACATCTGAGAACTGTGGCCGGCAGAGCGCTCTCCAATTGGACATACAGCCCTGGCTGGTGTGGCTCAGCGGGTTGAGCACCTGCCTGCAAACCCAAGGGTCACCGGTTTGATTCCCAGCCAGGGCACATGCCTGGGTTGCAGGCCAGGTCCCCAGTAGGGGGAGCTCAAAAGGCAACCGCACATTGATGTTTCTCTTCCTTCCTTTCTCCCTCCCTTCCTCTCTCTCTCTCTCTAAAAATAAATAAATAAAATCTTTTACAAAAATGGACACACTCCCTTCCCGATTGAAAACGATTCAGTGAGCTTGTCCCACCAGTGGCTGGGGTGACGGTTTCATGGGGTTCTTCTCCCCTGTGAGCTGTGTTTAACGGGAGTCTTTCCAACTCTGCAAACCTTCACTCGGAGGCACAAATCCGGTTCTTGGCCTCCCGTCCTTGTGTCCAAGCTGCCTTTCACGCCATTGCTTCACTAACACTGTCCTCTGCTGGTCATGCGGGGCCTCCTGGTTGCCACACACCCACAATCTTAACCACTGCTAGTCACAGGTGGAGGTCAAGAGTGTGGGTTCCAGGGATGGGCCGCCTGGGGTTCAGACACTGGCTCCTCACTCTCTCCCCAGCCCTGGGCCCTTCACATCATCTGTGCTTTATTTTCTTCATCTGTAACTGGACTTCAACGGCAACACCGTCCTGGTAGGGCTGCTGCCCCATGACTGTCCTCCGTGTCTGAACTCTAGACGTACGTGCGCAGAAGGAACCTTCGATTCTCTGTGTCGTGACACGAAGCCGAGGACACCGCACCCAGGGTGGCGTTCACCTCTTCGTGTCGCTCAGGGCTCCCCTCGGCCAGCATCCCCGAGCACCCCAGCACATCCCAGGTGGTTTTCTCGGGCCCGTTTCAAACCCAGGATGCACGGGTGTCTGAGTCACCACCAGTGGGGGTGGGGGGTGGAGAGAGGAATGTCGAATTGGGTTTCTATCAAAGAAAACAAAGCTCTTTGGGGTTGGGCATTTGATGAACGTCTACGGTGATTTTAGCTTCCTGGAAAAACCTACTTCATAATTTTGTCAGGAAGGAACATAGACACCGCAGGGTCAGACTGTGAGGCGGGAGGTGTGAGACAACTGGATACATTCACACCTGACGACCCAGGTGTCCACCCGCTAGGATGGGGCCCGTGCGCACTGCGAAACGGAGTGACGGATAGGACTTGGGACTGCCCGCCACACCGTCCTCGGAGGTGGGAGGGAGGCCTAGGGGGCATCTGGGAAGGGAATGGGGGTGTGCGGGTCCAGCCCGGTCAGCAAGTGAGGGCTCCAGGGGCTTCCCAGTGTCCACTCGGAGTTCAGCGGAGTGTAATGCAGGGTGACTCGGTGAGAAGCTGGAGTGTGGTAGGGGACAGGGGTCCCAGCTTGGGGGGCTGTGGAATGTAGGGCTCCCACTTACCAGGCTGGCTGAGCTTCGGGAGCCAGGCTCTTGCCTTCAAGGACAAGACTGTCCGGTTGCAGCGGGGACCCCAGGAAGCGCCGCTGCTCGGATGCAGCCCTGGCGGGGCAGGGGGAGCTGTCGGGTTGGTGTCTCACCGCCGTCCGCGCCGGTTTGTCATGGAAACTGGATAGACCCCGACCATCCGCAGGGGTGGCGTGAGGGCTTCCTGTGGAACCGGGGCCAGCAGGGTCTCCTCCCACGGCGGAGCTGGCGTGGGCTGGGACGAGGTCTGGGAGCCCAGGTGAGGGGGACGGGAGGGCGGGTGCACGACGTGTACAGGACGTGGGCAGCCCTGCACTTCCTCTCCCTCCTGGTGGACTCTCCCCCCGCCCCCCGACCCCACTCTTTCTTCGAAGTCCCTGGAAGGGAGAGTTTTGCCGAGGTGGGGAGGAGCGCCTTCCCCACCTTCCCATAGGAAGCCACTGAGTCTCCCTTCTCCCTGCTGGGCACAGGTTCCTTCCCACATCCCCCCTCCGCCTCCTGGACAGCAGACTGTGCCAGGACTGGGGGTGCGGGGTTGGGGAGTGTGTTCCTGCGCCCCAGGAAACCTTGGGTAACACTGCCTGCCGTCACCTTAGCTTCTATGTATCAGTTCTCAGAAGAAAGGGAATTTTCCTGAGGAAAACCGCGAGGTGCAGAGCCTTTGGCCTCCCCATCGTTGGCCCTGCGCCGCTTCCCTCCCCCGACCCGCCACACTTGCAGGGGAGGAAGCAAACCCACCACGTGCCTCACGGAGGGCGGCTTTGCGCCTCCTGGGGAAGAGGCATCTGCCTCCAGGTTAAGAACCCCTTCCTGATCCTGGCGCCAAAATGACCCAGTCACCAGCCCTTTAGTGACCCATGAGAACCCAAGTCTGCCGCGGTACAGCAGGACATCTCATGGGAAACAGAACCGGAGAGGAATCGCAGCGGAATCAATCGGGAAGGGCCACGAGAGGAGCTTTCGGTCTTTGTTGGAAGGAAGGCTGGCGGGTGCGCCCAGGCGTCAGGGCGGTCTTTGTCCCCGCTCCGTCCTCCACGACCTGGTGGCCCCAGGAGCTGTAAAGGTCCTCAGGGTGTGCTCTGTGCCCCAGCACTGTCCCCTTAAAACTATAGGAAGGCCAGGATGTGGTGAAGACCCAGGGGGTACCTGGGGGCTCACCTGGCTGAACCTGGAAGAGCCAGAGGGTAAGCTTACAGGCTCCCAGGCAGAGGCTGTGGTCAGAGTAGCTCTGAACTTGAACTTAGCTTCTGCTGCTCTAGAAAAGTGTTCTGACTTCTGTGGCAGAATCAAATTTAAGCAAGATGCCATCACTTAAAAATAAACAGGGAGTGCAGTTACACCCCAAGAACAAGCAAGCGCTTCCTTAAAGCACAGACCCTTTGTCGATTTCATTCTTAAGGGCCTTTTACAAAAACAAAAGGGTTATAGTTCACTTGTATTCATAGCTTATCAGTTTCATACTCCCTTGCACTGAGGGAAACATGGTTACAGACAGGGGGAAGGTTATAATAACAGAGTTTGCGTAAAGAGATGTGGTTCAGTGTAATATTGAGATTGTTACCCTCAAAGAACCTCCTTCTTCTTCTTTTTTTTTTTTAATGAAATGTGCTACCTTTACGCTGGTTAAATTCTAACGTTCTTTAACCTTTTATTTTCTTGCAAGATCATAGTTGGAGAGACCGCTGTGTTTTGCCTGCAACTGGCCACAAGGGATTTTGAAAACCAGGAGAAAACTATCTTAACCGGAGACTGTTGCTACATAAACCCACTGGTGCGGAGAACTGTCAGATTTCTTGGTACGTGTTCACTGAACTGTTTGTGTTGTTGCTGGCGCCGTGTCCGTGTGGGAGGGAACCTTCCAGATGACCAGCATTTTAACGGGATGCAAGTATGAGGTTACGTTTTCTTTGAGCTGTCTCAATTTCGTTTTAAAAACAAACACGACACGCTAATTCCTCCGATTGATGCGAAAAGCCCTTTCAGTTGCCGTGCTCACATCACCTTAAGGAAAAAAGAACACCACACTTAACATGTTAAATATTTCTTAAGACACTGAAAGCTCGATAATTAAAAGAAATGATTTACGGTGTTTATGGGGAGAAGCGATAATCGTGTTAGCTTGTTGAAAATCACGAAGCATGGGAAAATAGCTTGGCAAATAAAAGAAGCAGTCGTTAATCACTGTATGTCATACTCCACACCCAACTTCTGAGCTGTTTTTTTTTGTCTTTTTATTTTAAGTCAACCAAAACGTGTTGATGATTTTATTCGAGGACGGGATTTACCGATCCTTTAGCTTTCAGTCTCGAATCCTGCACTAGCGCGTGTGAACACCGATGAATTACTGAAAATCATCTCAATTCAATAGAAACTTGTCCAAGACAAAATTTTTAAACTGATACAATAAAGTTAACATAAATTATCATTTCCTGGAGTTATCAGATAAAAGCCTGTCTCTCTCTCTCTCTCTGTGTATTTAACATGAATTCTGATAGGTGGTAGGATTAAGGAGACCGCCACCCTTCAGTATTTCCCCTGCCAGTGGGGTCAATATGAAGACTTTTCATTCTTACGCACAGATCGCCTAATCTGCATATAAACCCACTTAAAGACTAATCAAATGTCGTTGTGCCTTTAAATCTCTCTGAAGATGAAAGGTCTTCTCATCTCAGAATGTTCTTTTTATTGCCATCAAGTCACATATCTCCAAAGCCATCGTGGATGCTGTTGAAGGGAGAACTTTCATACGAAACTTTAAAAAGGGTTTTTTTTCTTCGCATGCAGCAACCCTGTGTTCTTGACTCATCTTTGCAGAAGAGTCATTTAATTAGAAAAGCAGTAACACACTTGACACTAATAGTGATGAAGTTCACACTTCCCTAGACACCGTCAGGTAAATTGGATTGTGCCTCGGTCAGTAAAAATGTTTTTCCGGCATCTGCACCCGTATTTCTAGATAAGAGGCGGCACGCATTTCGTGGGCTTCCGATTCTCCCCGAGTGTCTCGCTCACGTGACTTTTCCAACTGTTGCGGGGTGCTTCGTTGTTTCCTGTTCTCTTGCTCACCGTGACTTGGTTTCCTAGTGGGTGGTCGTAGAGCAGGGAGCTTACAGGCGGAGCACAATTGCGTACCTGGACACCGGTGCTTGTGGTTCTTTGCTCCGGATGCCCCCACAAAGGATGCGTGCGTGGGACCGCATCTGAACAAGCATCTTGTAGTTAGACGGTATTGGCGGCGGCCCGACATGCTGCCAGTTTCATTCCGAAGCCCATTTGGGCACATCGAGACATTTCCCTGTCCTCATCGGATATCTCGCCATAAACAGAAAAACGTGTGACATCAGATGAAGAGAGAGGTTTGGCTAAAGAGAATGAGGACATCTTAGCCTCGAGGTGGAGCCCTGTCACGCAGGTTCCGGCCCAGGCCACGGTGTTTGGGAGGAGATTCAGTGTATGCACATAGCTTATCGGTTTTCCTCTCTTTCGTTTCTCTGCCTTCCCCCAAATGTCTGCTTCTGTTAACATTCGCTTGTATGACTCATGGAAGGCTGGTACGAGAGGGCTTTAATTATTTCCTTTCCCGCTTCGCAGATAAAGAGAGAACTCAGGTCTTTGTTTCATTGTCATCGTATACTCGGAGGTTTGCTACGTGTGACGATTTCATCCTCTTAAATAATATTTGGAAAGTTAAAAGGATGGCTGTGCATCTGATGGTAGAAGATTATTCAACCTTGTACAGCTTCCCTGGTGATTTCTTACACAATAGCCAATGATTATGTAGACACTTAGGAAATAAACAATCCAGAAATATACGACTAAGAAGAAAAGCATCTAATTATTATAATAGAATTGTATGACTTTTAAATAAACCAGCTGATTGGGAAGTATTATTTTGGTGTGGTTTTAAAATGTCCTGATGAATTTTATTGTGTTTCCCCAAGTTATGAAAGGATGGATTTCTTTACATTGGTTACCACAGTTTTGAAGGTTCTATCTCTAAGTTTAATTGAAAAGGGTGCCAAAGAATTTAATTTATGTGCCCTACCTAAGTAGAAAGGTACGTTTTGACAACAATGACCAATACCATTGAGTTTAGGAAATATTTTTTGTGTTTGAGTACACTGGTGAGTTCCTTAGAAAAGGGAGGGGGAAAAATCCACATACTTAATTTTGTATCTTTAGGTGACTAGAGAAAGTAAATTTTAATAATGTGAAGATCACTGGAAACATCATTTTGATTGCCCTATTGCTTACTAAATTGCCCCAAATTTGATAAATTAAAATTCAGTTCATAGATGATAAGGTGGGACAAAGTTGCTGGCTTTTAAAAACGCGTTTTCAAAGGCAAGGTTTTCCGTGATATTTCAACGAAGACCGTGGGCACTGGGTTTGCCTGCTAGTGGGCCCCTCCCGCAGGGTTAATTTCAGCCCGAGCGGGTCCGAGAGGTGCCACCGAAGGGAGATCACTGCTTCGCTTTACGTTGGTGATATTAAATATTTTTTTATTTTTATTTTTTTAAACAATTACAAGTTTTTATTTTTTATTTTTTTAATTTTATTTTTTTTAATCTTAATTGTTGTTAAAGAATACTTGTAAAGTGGGGGAAAATAAAAGACCGCTCACATTAGCAGAAGGGGAGAGACGGACCCCTCTGGAGGGAACCTGGCTCCCTTTAAAAAATCGCATTCCCCAAATACAGGCTTAGACTATTTCTTCGTTTATCTCAAGTCTTCTACACCTGCCACGTGTAGGACTGTGACCCGTGGCGGGCAGCTCATGACACTGGGTAATGAAACACCCCCAGCAAACCCGGGAGGGCCAGGGCAGGCCCCGGAGAGGGATGGGACCAAGGGGCCCTACCTGTGGGCGGGGGAATGGCCCTGTCGCAGTTCTTGGAGTATTTCCCTGTTGGTTCACCGTGAACTGAGGCCCACAATGCCAGAGCGAGCAAACGGTGTGCTCTCTTCCAGGAATCTACACGTTCGGGCTGTTCGCCACCGACATCTTCGTGAACGCCGGGCAGGTGGTGACGGGGAACCTGGCCCCGCACTTCCTGGCCCTGTGCAAGCCCAACTACACGGCGCTGGGCTGCCAGCAGCTGACGCAGTTCATCAGCGGGGCCGAGGCCTGCACCGGCAACCCCGACCTCATCACCAGGGCCCGGAAGACCTTCCCCTCCAAGGAGGCGGCCCTCAGCGTCTACGCGGCCGTGTACCTGACGGTAAGGGCCACCCGCGCCGCGCCCCGCCCGCCCGCCCGCCTCTCTCCCAGGGTGGCGGTCCCATTAGCCGCTTCCTGTGGGCCGTCGGGTTTAGGCTGGATAATAGCTGTTTGTGCTGTGAATAAAATGAAGGCGCTTGACTTTCAGGAGGTTACGTGTGGGTGGTCGGTTGTATTAAAAAATACAGCCATTCCAGCCTTTCTGTTTGAGAATACGTTTGTCTTGACATGAACGAGGGCTGGCTGGGAGCAAATCCGTCCGGTCGCAGGCCCCATAAGCTGGTAATAGCGCCGTCAGGAGGGCCACGCAGGCAGGCCGCTGCGCGGCTTGCTCGGGCTCCGAGGTTCTCTGCCGGGGCTGAGAAGGGAACACTGTCTTTCTAGCAAGATCTCTTGTTAGTGGTAACTACATCACAGTGGGGCAACCATGTTGTCATATTTTCCCGTAGACCTAACCAAAATGTCCTTCTCCGTCGCGTTTTTTCCTGGACTCTTGAGTGGTTGCCCTCGTGTCAGTGAGAGTCAGGCCCCAGGGCACCTGTCTCAGCACCTGTGGGCGGAAGGAGGGGTTGGGTCGCAGGTAAGCGCCTCGCTGGTCTGCAGGCGGAGGAGGAGGGCCTTGGCAGGCAGCTCTTGACCTCGGCATTGGTGCCTTCTGCCCGGCCCTGTGCCGCCAGGACCTGTCCGCCTCGAAGCTCTGGGGCTGGACCCCTGAAGCTGGACCCCTGAAGCAAGCTCTGTAGGCATTGCCGAAGCTGCAGTGCGTAGTTCGGAGAATTTCAGCGTCTCGGGGGTTCTCCTTTCCGATGGCGCCACGAGCGCCTTCCTGCTGCTTAGTACTCGAGGTCAAGCGATCTCAGCCCTGACCTGGAACCAAATTCCATTCATTTCTCGTGAATTGTTCTCACCCTCCAAAAGCTGTTAGATGATGAGAACGTTTCTGAAGCTCCCACTGCTGTTGTGTCAGGTGACCCCTAACCCCTGGGACACCTCTGCCTGGGCCTGGGAGCCTGAGTCCTGACAGGGGACCGCTTAGGAGGCGTGGGCAGCATTGCAGGTCACGTTCATGATGGCAGGTACCTTTAGAGGTCAGACGTATATGCGTTTTAACACGCTAATGGTTTTTAAGCCAAAGTAATTCTATGCCTCACTGCCTGGACTTGTTAAAAAAAAAAAAATCCCAACAAGAAATGGGGGCAGGGGAGGATGAGGAGGGCAAAGGGGCCAGACACATGGGGATGGAAGGAGACTTGACTTGGGGCGGTGCACACACCACACAGTCTACACATGATGTGTTGCAGAATTGTACCCCTGAAAGCTACATTTTATTAATATCGCCCCAGTACATGTGATAAACTTGAACAAATAAGAGACCATATACAAGTAAAATAAGGACGTCTATAGAGATTGGAGGATCAAACCCCTCCCTGCCCACCCTCTCTCCTGCAGTCTCTGGTCTTGGGTGCGCTCCTGTCTCTGTCCCTCCAGCCCCCAGTGTTCCTCTAGCCTGTCAGCTCTGTTCTCCACTTGACACAGTGAGACTCCGTGTGAAACCTGGGGTCCACGCAGACTCTCTCCTGTCCGCTCCATGGCTGGACCCCGCATTCTACCTCCCCTGGAACAGGAAGAACCACTCAGTCCTCCCGTGAAGACTTACAGCTTCGGGGAGTCGAAAACCCTGACACACTTTTCGTTTGTTGTCCTCCTGTCTCACCCTAATGTTCATGTTCGTGTCTGGGTGTGAATCACAAAGGGATCTGCGTGCGCCTATGGGATTGAGCCAGTGGCTTGAGACAGACTCCCGAATACGCTCCGGCCCCCCGAACAGTTACAGGCTTCCCTTAGCTCTGGGGGTGGCAGACCTCACTGTCTGGCCAGGTTTGCCAGCGGTGCTGAGCGTGCCGGTGCCGAGGAAGCCTGGTCCTTTCATTCCCCCAAAAGGGCGCTTTCGAAGGCATTGCTGTGGGAGAGGGTGTCAGCCTTCCGTGCCCTGGAAAAATCTTAACAGCTTTCCTTTTTTGAAAAGATTTTATTTATTTTTAGAGAGAGGGCAAGGGAGGGAGAAAGAGAGGGAGAGAAACATCAGTGTGCGGTTGCCTCTCGTGCGCCCCCTACCTGGGACCTGGCCCACAACCCAGGCATGTGCCCTGACTGGGAATCGAACCAGCGACCCTTTGGTTTGCAGGCTGGAGCTGAACCCACTGAGCCGCACCAGCAGGGGCTTAACGACTTGTCCTGCCTCTGGTCTGTCAGCACTTGTTTCAGCAGCTCACCTGCTGGCATTTGTTTAAGGGACATCCCCATTATAAACCACACCATGCTAGTCTGTCATCAGGACTTGGAGATGTTTGTAATAACAGCAATAATAACATTTACTGAGCACTTACTATGTGTTGGGCACTATGTGCTGCCCGGTTGCTAATTTATATAGTGCTTATTTATGAATTCTTAAATGTATTCTTGCTTTATTATTTTCATAATCATTTATTATTTGTAGTAATTCACCAAGTTATAACAGCTCCTTGAAGTAGGTCCTATTGCTACACACAGACCCACAGAAGCACAAATCGCCCTGACCACAGTGGTTTCAAATGTTCCAGAGAGGGGCTCATTAAATCAATCAGCCCCAGCATGCACGTGGTCAGATGAATTCCTTCCTGCTCCCGTGTAACCTCAGCTTCCCTAAAGGGCAAAGCCCACGGCTCAGCTCGCAGCTGTGTTCAGAGAAGAAGCATTTAGGAGCACTCCAACACCCAGAAATCTGTCATTAGGACCACCGTGAGACGTGAGACGACAAGTCAGCTTCCTGCCTGTAATTACATCGAAGGGAAGCGCTGTCTTTGTAACAATAGATTCTGTTCTGTGCTAACTGCTTTCCTCTTCTCCACCACCCTGTGAGTCTGTGAGTGTGGGTGGCTGCTATGGCAACTGGGTAGCACTCCGCTGCTAACGCAGGCCCCCCATGCCGGGTGCGCTCTGATGTGCGAACCTAGATACATATGTATTTCTTCCCCGCCTCACCAGGGACACCTTGGGAAAACTTTATAATGGAAAGTTGGGGTGTTTGAAACTTAGGAAGCCTCATGAAATGCTTGCGGGGTTTTGATAAGTAGGTAAATAGGGGAGAGTCCCACACCTCCAGCACTCCCTGGGGAGGCAGGCGTACTGCTGAATTTAGGTAGCGATCCATTTGCTAAATGTGGCGTGGGCATTATAAACACCTGTAAACACATAAACAACAATGAATGAGCCCTATTATGAAGTGTCTGAGTAGGAACGGAGGGATACTTTTCGGATGCTTTTCTCTTTGTGGATTAGTAAATAAGGTGAAGGAACTTGAACTTTCCCTTAGCATCTGGCTTTAATTAAAGGTTTGAGGATGATTTCATCAGAGTTGTTCTCTTTTACTTTACTGAGAACGTTTAGGGGAAAAAATATCCCTGTGCCTATTTTTGCAAGTATTGTTGGTTTTCCAGGAAAAATATTCTGAAGGTTATTTAACCCTTAACCATTATATCTATAACTCACTGTTAGTTGCATTAGAATAATAAATTTTGGCTTTTCATATAAAATGAGTAAAGTCCTCCCCCTTAATTAAAGGGAGATAAACATAAAAGTTGAGAATAAGGAATACCGTTTGGTGACTTTCCAGTTAATCTTATCATTGAAACCAATAAAATGATCTCTTTAAGTCACTTGTACTTCTGACCTTAGATTTTCTGAAAATGTTTAAAAAAAAAGAGAAAAAAAGGAAGGGCCAGCTACACTTGTAGGCCTGTCTTCCCTAACCATTGCTACATAAGAAATCTGAAGCAAAACACAAGGCGTCATCCTCCGGATTCGAGGGGTGGTGAGGGAGGGTGGGCCAACCGGTGGCCGACCAGGTTTTCCTGGGGGCAGACCCTGCCTCTCTCCAGGGCTGCACAACACCTGGGTCCTCAAGAGGCCTGTGAGCACGTGGTTCTCCCGACAAGGTCGCAGAGCTGCTTTCCAGAGGGCACAGCCACACCCTGTCCATCATCCCCATCCCTGGATCATTGGGGCCTCGCGAATCTCAAGGCCACCCAGATGGGTGCGGGGCAGGGATAGTGTCGACCCCACGCACAGGTGGGAGGCAGAGCAAAGTCATGCGTACACTGGGATGGCAGGGTTTTGTGGACATTAAACAGCGGACTGCAGTCTCTCCCCGGAATATTAGCGGAAAGGTCTGAAAAGATCGCTTCTCTCTCTTCCTCCCCCACCGGGCCCGTTCTCACTCCCCACAGCTGCCTCTGTAACCGCACCAGGGCCGTGCTCAGCAGCGATGCTCCCGGCTGCCCCGGCCCAAGGTGGGTCGATAGCCGGCTGGTTTCCATCGGCCTCCTTTAGTGACCTTCCACCCAGCTGCAGGCCCCCAGTCCCAGGGCGCAGGGATTTGGGGAGCGCCTGCACTTTATTCCTGAGACCCCTCAGGGACTGAGCTGCAGGAGCAGGATCCGGGAGGGTGAGAACAGCGCCACCTGGGTCTGTCGTCTTCACCTGCTGCGGAGACCCGGCCGCCATTCGCGAGCCCTGCCTCCACCCTCCCTTAGGTGCTGCCCCGTGCGAGCTGCCTGTGCGCTCCACTCGGAGTGAGCGATTTGCGTCTGCCGGATAACGTGTCGAGAGCATTTATCGAGCGCCGGTGCGTAATGCGATTGCTGCGCTGTCGCTATGGCTGCTGGCGCTGCCACGCTGTCGTGAGTGACTGACGTGTGTCCGGCGGCCTGCAGCTAAGGTTATGGGGAGCGGGGAGCGTGTACAAAAGACCCACTGGACCCAATAGCTCACTACCCTCTCCCCCTCCCCCCACGCCTCTGTGAACTCCGTGTGTTCAAATCTCCTGCCTGACGTGTTAACACTTCCCAGCCCACCTGAGGCTCAGACGTCACGCCGTGGTTTGCCCTAATGCAACTGTGGTCACGCTGCCTTGAAAGTGCACCAGCACAATTGTTTAAACTGCACACACGGTTATTACGCCCGAAGCAGTGCAAGATGGAAGGCATGTGGATGCTCCGCGTCTTCCCGGTGCTGTTGCCTGGGTTCCGTCCTGGGCCCTAACGCTTATTTATAGTACTGTCTTGCTCCCCAGTCACCTGGCAATCTGCCACCCGTTCCAATCTGAACGCGCAGCTCCGAGTGGGTGGTCGTTTGATATGCCGGGGTCAATCAAACACGCCACCTCCGCCAGGCCCAATCACGGGCCCAAGTCCGTTTTTCAAAAGAGAGATCGATCTGTGCCGCAGGCGGCCTGGCCTGGCTCCTGAGTTGTAGGAGCCACACGGAAACCCGCACACTGCACATTCCACTTCTTACTCCCCCAGCGCTGGCGCGTTGGCTGGACCCCGCTGCCCAAGGGGTATCTCCGAACCGGAGTCCCACCCTGCCTGCGCCCCCTGGGGGCACTGGCACAGCCAAGCGGCGGCCACTGGGAACTGCAGTAGTGATATGGGCTGTTTTATTAGGAATGGCGCCATCCCGGGGAATGGAAGCTAATGATTAGAAGCCCAACTCCCCGGTGATGTAGGGGTGTCAGATTCCATAGGGCCCAAGACCCTGTGGGTTACGAGCTCAGGGTCGTGCTGGGAGCTGACTGGTCGGAGGTGAGACTGGAGGAGGTCTCCTGGTGTGGGGAGAGTCCCAGGAGCCAGAATCTTCAGGCGCATCCACCCAGATGTCCCCTGCCTCGTGTCAAGGTCTTATAGTTTCCTCAGCGGGGTCTTGACCTTGGACCCACCTTCCCTGAGCACTCACTTGGTCACCTCCTGAGCCTCTGACTCCTGCCTAGGGAGTCAGAAGGTGGTCTTCAGCCTTTTCCTTTTCTCCCACTGCACAACAGAGGGCCCCTTGTACGTCACCGAAGAGGCCCTCTGGCCTTTGCGCTCAGCTTCTGCTTGCTGGGCGGATGCCCACGGTCCGTTTCCCTCTGTGGGGCAGCGACAGGCTTCCTAGGGCTCATCCAGGTTCGCCCTTCTTCCCAGCATAGCTTCCCTGGCCTTGGCCACAGCCTGTGTCATTGGCCTGCTGGGGTCGTTCCTGGCCCCGCCCCCACCCTGGGGTGACTTTGGACTTTCAGGGCTAAAATTAGGAGAGGTGTGGGCAGAGTTGGCTGCCTGTCCCCACTAGAACCTTCTCCCAAGTCACTACCGGTGGTGGGTTGGAGCACTTGGATTGCTACCTGGGGGACTGATCCACCCACCTGTCACCTGGGACAGGGCTCTCATTCCTGGCCAGGACATGTCCCCAAGCCCGATCTTGACACCCACTTTCTCAGACTGCTCCCTGGCACCTGCTGTCAGGACCGTCCGAGGAGCGGAGGCTGGGATGGAGTCTGGGGTGTAAGAGCTTCATGGGAGGGTCGGAGGGGCGTGGTTCTTACAGAAGACGAGGGGAGAAGCAGGGCTGGGAGGGGACGGGCGCCTCCTGAGATGCCGGTAACACGCACAGCCTCAGCCCGTCTGCAGCAGAGATCGCTCGTTAGAGGATCCCCGTATTAGGCGTAAATGGCCAGAACCCCTCTGCGCCCAGTCACTGGCCGGGGGCTGGCCAAGAGGACAGCGGCCTCTGGTCAGACTCTACAGAGAATGCGACAGGTGGGCACTCTGCTCTGCGACTCCTCCCAGCCGAGTGGCTCCACCTTTCTCTTGGAGGGACGCCGGGGCACCGGGCCTCGGCGGCAGCCACCCCGTACCCCCAGTTTGGACTCCGGAGCAGAGGCACGGCTGGGGGGATGGCGCTAGGCGGTGTCTCCCGAGGGACACCTTCCGCGTCTGGCAGATTTGCATTTTTAGGGCGTTCGCCTGTGGGAAAGCATTACTGCTCTGTAGTTTTGGTCATCGGACTCCTGCTAAACTGAGGCTACGGTTCAAAGACAAGGTGATTTCTTACGGTCGGCTTCACTCTGTTGCAAAAGAGGTTGCGTTCTACCACGAACTCGGTCTGCTTCGCGTCGTTTGTTGTTTCACCCTTTGAGGAAAATCTTGGAAGGGGGACAAAGGACCTCAGATAACAAGTAGACGTCCCTCTGTAATGGCGCAGAGATTTAGAGGCAAAAAGCGACAGCTATTATTACTGAGTGCTCGCTGGGCTAAGCACTTCGCAGGGGGATATTTATTGCTTTCTGCCCGTTGCCAAACACGAACCGGGCATCGTTCCATGTACAGACACGTGCCGTTAGCTTCTGTACGGCGTGGAGAAACGATGTCCGTAGGCGTGCGAGAATTTCCACCACTGAACAACAAAGAAGAACCGCTCGGAAAAGCCTTCCATTGATTGGAGCAACCATCCCTTTCTGAAAGAAACTTCTAGGAAGACTAGTTTATACTTCCTCACCGTATGAGCTCAACACAACATGGGTTTTGTCCCCTCCCCCCACACATACTCTCCAAAATGAGCCCCCCCCCGCCCCGCCCTGGACCTCGTCCAGCAGTGGGTGCATCCTCAGATCCTCGAGGGTCGTCTCGGCAGCACGGAGACTGGGACCACCCCTGCTATCCAAGCTTTTCTCTGTCTAGGGCTGGGAGAACAGTCCATGTCCCAAGTCTTCCCCAGGAACCCCACAACTCCTGCCCTGGCCTGAACCTCTCTCCCGAGGCCCGGACTTCATTCCCAGCCTGATCCTGGCTCCGTGGTTCAGCGCTGAACCAGCTTCTTAAACTCGGCGTTTCAGAAACCAAACTCATGGTCTCGCCACGGCTCCCAACAAGCTCCGGCTCTTTGTCTCTTCCAACTTGATGACTGGCACCCCTGCCCTCCCAGCTCCCGGAGGCTGAAACCCCTGAGTCATCCCAGCCCCTCCCACGCCCACCCCCCCGCAGCCAGATGCCTGATTCCTTCTATTGGCTCCATGTGGAATCTCTCTCACACCCAGGATCCTCCTCTTCTCCACCTGGCCTGGACCCTTCTTCGTGAACTGGGCTCCTTGACATCACACACCACGACCGCACTGCCGGAGCCTCCCAGGCCAGCTTCCTAGGAAAGTTCTACCCTCTGCCCCTCCGAAACACGCCTGAAGCCTGGTTGTTAGCAAGTCTCTCTTCACGTGAAGCTCTCCTTGGCCTGCCCTCACCCACCCTTCAGGGGTCGCACAGCTACGCGTGACACATGAGGCCCTCTTGGTCCTGGCTGAGACTTGTCTGCCCTTCTGCCGTGGACTGGGTCATGTCCCCCATGGGACTTTGGAGATGTGGCCTTTGGGATGTAATGAGGTTCAGATGAGGTCATGAGGGTGAGGTCCTCACCATGGGATTAGTGTCCTTCTAAAAGCAGACACCAGAGCGTGTGTTGTCTCTTATTTGTGTGACAGCACAGCCGTCTGCCAGCCCCGGACATGCTCACACCAGGGCCTGACCATGCTGGCCCCTGATCTCGGACTTCCAGCATCCAGAACTGTGACATGATGAGTGTCTGGTGTTCGTGGCACCTGAGCTGACTAGCCACCTCCCTTCCTAATGTCCTCTTTCATAGTTCAGTCCTCGGCTCACATGAACTTGAACTCGGTTTTCATGAGACTATTCCCAGTTACTACCCCCAATATTTTTTTTTCTACTTTAATACTTTAGCTTTTGCTCTTCTCTCTACCTGTCATATCCCTAGTATCTCCTACCTGCATATTCACCTGGTCAAAGTCCTATTGACCTTTTATGGGTGGGTCACCATTTTATTTGCTACCAATGACAGAAAGGGAGTCGGGGTGCAGAAGACAGAAAGAAGAGAAAGGACAGGCTGGAAAGCTAGGTCCAGGGATGAGCAGAAATGGATGGAACCTGAGGGGCTGGAGCCGGGGCCAGAAGCAGACTTGAAGGAGGGGTGGCAAGGACCACAGCTGTGGGACGCCTGGCCCGGCACAGCCGCCCCCAAGACGGCAGTGGCTCGGTGTCTCACTCTACCTGCTTCTTTGCGTCCTGTGCGGGCGCGTGTGATTGGCTGAGGGTGGGTCGTGCGCCAAAGCTGGAATGTCGGGCTTTGAGGAGACAGCTGTCCAGCTCTCCCTGGCTTTGGTGGTGGGACAGACATCTCTCTGTCTAGGAGGGAGATGGCAGGGGTTCCCTGCCCCCAGGAAGGGGGTTCAGAGGCTATGTAGTGAACAAGAACAGCCTCCTTACCCCTGGGACCTAGACCAAGGTTCATCTCCTTTCTGAAGTTTCGTGTCATCTTTTTCATTGAAGTGAATCTCCCCACGTTCAGTGGGGCGCAGAGCAGGTTTGACACCAAAGCCAATCGGTTTTTGGCATCCCTTCCTCTGTACGAGAAAATTATTTTCAGAGGCAGTTATGCGATAATAGTAATAAGCATTATGGATTCGTTTTTCAGTTTTAAAGTAAATAATTAAACAGAAATATATTTTAATTTAAAAGACATAAGAGTCCAGTACCGTATTTCACGTGTGAACTAAAATTTGCGCTTAGCCAACAAAAACACGATGCATTTATGTTATTTCATTATTTCTTCGTAATGAAATACCTCATTGCTTTGTTGCATTGTTTCATTAAGTTAAACCTAGAAACTCCAAGTAGACCCATGGATCAGTAGAATTGAAATAACTTGAGTTCTGTTTCTTCGTCTTGATAGTTAGCATGCTATGGTGTGTGTTTTCTCACCAATCTACTTTTTAAATGTAGCACCGTAGGGGCTGGAGACACTCTGTGGCCAAAGTGAACTTGACCTTTACAAACTTAATTCTCTAGACAATATGTGTAGCTGAGTACATATGCTGGAGATGGAATGTATAGCTGGGCATTCTGCAAATTATGTTCCATGCACAGTACAGTATGTATTAGAGATTATGTAACAAAAATGTGCTGACTTGAAGCTTACAGATAACCATGAACACCCAGCAGGAACTGTAGCCATGGTTTGAACTTGGACCAGTGCCCCGTGACTATGGGTCCGGAACAGACCACCCCAAACTTGGCACAAAACAGCTCCCTGGGCTCGCAGATTGGGTGGGTCTCATATTTGAAAGATGCCATGTGGCTCTCTTGTCTCTGCCTGGAAGGGGATCCTGACATCCGGGGTGTGGGGTCATCGGGGAGACTGTTCATTCAGATACGTGCATCCTGGTGGGCTCCATGGCTGCCCCTGGCCACATCCTCAGCACCCTGCACAGCAACCCTTCAGACCCTCCAGCATTCGACTTGAGAATACTTCTCTACACCCTAAAAAGCCCTGAAACTGAAGACCCTTTGACTCTTAGTTTACCCTGAAATGGGTGCGCTGTATTTGTGCAACCAGCGGACTAATAAATAAGGGCCTTTTACTGTGTGGGCCAGCACCGTGCAGGGGCTGGACACAGACTCTCTCGTCCGCCCTCGCGCGTGTGCCGCAGGTACTGCAGTTTGCAGATTAAAGACACGAACATTGACGAGGGCTCGGGGAAAAGTGCTCACTTGCTGGAGTCACACAGCCCGTGTACGCTGGAGCCGGGACCTGAACCCCGGAGGCCCCCAGGCGCGCGTGCTCCGCAACACCTCCGCGCACACCGGGATCCCCGCACTGCGGCATTCCAGGCCCCCGCCCGGCCCTCCGCTCTGCGCGCCCGTGCCGCTGCGGCTCCCCTAGTGGACCTGTGACTCCCCGCAGGTCCTTGGGGCCCACGTGGCCGTGGATTGGTGCTGTGGTCCAGCACTGTTGGCTTCTCAGAGCGAGCCAGAAATCACGGCGCACTCTCTGGGCAGGAACGTGAACCGAAGCACCGCTCACGAACCAGGCGTATTTCCTATATGGGAAGGGCTCCTAATGGTCCCAGCGTGCTCAGGGGTTCGTGGCCGTTAGGTTTAGCTTCCTTGCAGCCCCAGCTGCTGTGGCCCAGTGGGTTGAACATGGGCCTGTGAACCAAAGGTGTTGCTAGTTCAATTCCCAGTCATGGCACAGGTCCCCAGTAGGGGGCGTGCAGGAGGCAACCACGCGTTGATGTTTTTCTCCGGCTTCCCAGCTCTCTGAAAATAAGTAAGTTGAGTTTTCTCTCAGTTTCTTTCTTCTAAATGCTATAATTCTAAGTTCCATAAATCTAAATTCTGTGACCATAAAGCGCTCACCTCACCATTGTAATTATTGAGGGGCGTCTGAGATCTGTTATTTACACACACCTTAAAAACCAATCAATCCGGTGCGGATGGGCCCAAGTCGGCTCTGGCTTCCCGCGTTCGGTTGTCGGTCAGACGCGCTTCAAGGTTCCCCCGCATTGACCCGGTGCACGCACCGTTCCAGAGGTTTTTCGACAGCAGCGACCCTCCCTCTTCCTTTAAAATCACGGGTCGAGATTAGGTTTTTCAGTAACTGTTAGCGCCATCACTTAATCTTAGAGTCCGACAAGAAGTGTTTAAGTGGGCTCAGCACATAAGCATCTGGAGTCACTCTCTGTTGTACCGTTTTGCAGCCCTTGTACCGCATTTTGAAGAAGAAATGTGGATTTAAAAAGTCAAATAGTTGTAAGTGGGTTCAGTTCCAAAATATGGACGATAATAATTGATTTATTTTTTAGTCACTGTAATATGCAATTATTGAGGACCTGTGATGTCCTGAGAGTTACCCAATCTCAGGGCGTCTAACATTTAGGTGGGCTGGGCGGGGGTGGGGGTGGGGGGGACACACGATGTTCTGAATCGGCTGGCTGCGGGAACAAAGGACCGGAGACTCTCGAGCTAACACAACAGGAACTACTGTCTCCCAGTTCCGGAGGCTGGACGTCCAAGGTCAGGGTGCCTCCATGGCTGGTGTCTGGGAGGCCTCTCCTTTGGGGGGGTATGCCCGCCCTCTCGCTGTCGTGTCCTCACACGACCCCCTAAACAGTCACACTGAGATGTGCCCTTACGTGTTACCACGAACGTCTTGTCCCCGATCTTAAACTGGAGTGTTTAACTGGCATGTTTTAGTAGTTGTTCGGGGTCTACTTTCTTTATTGGCCTTTAAATGAAACTATAACAAATTCCTAAATCCATCTAACAGTCTGGCGCACACTCTGTGGGATTTAAAGCTCTCCGGATTGGTTTTTTTACCCATTGATTTTAGCTCCTTACCTGCTGGTCAGCAGATGTGAAATCTTCGCGATGATGGAGTTGTTACAGTCTCAGGAATCAAGCGTCTTTTGCCTGCATGTTGCGCTTCACGTCACATAATTCTCATTTCCTTGTACTGCAGTCAGAAATGAGACAACAGCCCTATTTGCCTAAATGTGTTCTCACTTTTTACTTGGTGTGTGGAAAGCGAACGTTAAATGGTGAAACTGTGTGGCTTCCGACATCATAGGTGACAGAAAGTGTCAAATAAAAGGGTTTTGGCTCTTCTGGCTGATGGATAGACAAAGTGCCACACGGACGAGGTATCACCAGGGAAGCGGGGAGGGTCATACCGGATAGAAATGCTCCCCTTGAGGAATCAGCCAGGTCTGCACGTCAGGGAGAAGGTCCGTGTGCTGGTGATGAAGGAGCTGTTCTTCACCACCCGGCCATCAATCGGCCACTGTCCTGGGGACAGCCGCGTCACTGAGCGTGTTCTGGTCTTCACTGCGGGCACCGGCTGGTCCCGAACAATGCGGAGGCTGTCCCTGGCCTCGCATTTGCGACTCCCAAGTGTCTGTCGCCCATTCAAGGACATCAGCTACATGATAAATTCTGCCTTCATGATTATGTCATCTTCTGCTAGGTGCCCACTAAGGGTATTGAAAAGGAAACAGACAGTCCCTGTTGATCTGCAAATGCAACATGTGTGTGGGCCTCTATTCCCACGCCCCTGAGTTAGGCCGCTGGGTTTGTTCTTCCTCCCAGCAAGGGCACAGTTGCAGTCCAAAGACGTGATTTTAATCCTTTAGGTTTTTTCGAGTCTCCCAGCAAACAGGAGCTTTCATGGCTGTAATAAAACAAACTGACGCCCCTTGCGTGGTTCCTGAGCTGAATCCCACAAACCATTATTGTCATTTTCACTTCACCGATGATGTTAACTAAGAGTCCAAGAAATAAGTCATTTGTCTGAGGCCACAGAACGAATTGGGGGCAGGTTGACGTTTTAACCCAGATTAGTGAACTCCTCCTGGTCTGCACGGACCGAATAGGGAACCTCTCAAGAATCTAGAGGGTCCCATAAACACACACACACACACACACACACACACACACACACACGCAATTGATGAACTTTGATGAAATATAAAAAAGCAACTGTTGATAACCAGCACCTGAAAAAAATCGACTAACAGCTGAAAATTCAAGGTAATTTCATAATAACATTTCATTAACAGTATGCGCTGTTGAGACAGCTATACATTAATAGATATAACATATATATATATAAAAGATAGAGATAAGTATTATTTGAAAAAGCACAAGGGTCCTAAAAACTGGTTTTAATAAAAAAATAGCAATCAGTGCTGAGACGGTGCATCCCTTTTAGAGCACTAGCTGATCGAGTTTTCACTTCCGTCAAACCAGGACGCTCCTGCCTGGGCTGGCATCGCCCACATGGCCCAATGGAAATAGAAAATGAAGCCACATATGTGGCTTTTAATTTTTTAGTAATTACGTTTTAAAAGTTTTAAAAAGGTGAAATTAATTTTAAGAATGTATTTCATTTAACTGATGATATCTGAAAGAGTATCATTTCAACCTGTATCAGTGTAAACTTATTAATGAGACATTTTGCATCCCTTTTCTTTACAAAGTTTCCCGAATGTGCCACCTCTCTGGGCCTAGCAAGTGGGAGGGTTGGAGAGGAGGCAAGCATGGCAGATGTGAGCGTGTGGGTAGTTCCCCCCCCACCACAGTTGGGTCTGGAACCCTGAGAAGAAGCCAGTCCCCAGGGAGGTGGAAGAGAAAACAGAAGGTGGGCGGGGCTGCACCTCATTTCTGCCCTGAAACTGGGAGAACTCCATCTCAGCGCACCTGGCGGCCTCTAGGCCAGGTGGCGGAGCCCAGAGGGCAGACGGCCCACCTGGGTGAGAAGGAAGGTGTGCCGGAGGCTCGGGGGTCTGCCCAGTGTGGGAGCCTGGGAGGACCAAGCCAGCGTGGGGCCACAAGGACACCTAGCGGCCGCGGCCAGCAGGCACCAGTGCCCTGCAGGGAGAGCCCAGGGCCCACGGAGACCAGCCAAGGCAGAGGCCATTCTTACCACAGCCCTGGCTCCTGGCTCAGCCACGTGGTCTTGCAGCCTCACACGGGACCCCAGGGCCATTTTGCCAGGAAGGGAAGAGCGAGGAAAGAGAATGCCCGAGCCTCTATTCCCCGTTCCTTCCTGCCCGGTTCCCTTGCTGTTCAGCGCAGGATGCTCACTCCCAGCAAAGCTGAGATGGGTTTCGGGAGATAAAGCAGCCGTGCGCTTGCTACAGCCCAGACGGTCGTTTACAAAAGCTATGACTTCAGCGCACCGTCACAGCCCTGAGAGGCCCCAATGGTGTGACCCAGACGTGTCTGGTACAAAGCCCACAGTCCTTACACCTGGGCATCACCTCTCGTCACAATTCTGTCGCCCCCTCAGACACCTTCCCATCACATTTGGCAAACGGATGAGCATGACTGAGCATGCCTGCAGCCACAGGCTTCCAGGACACTGCCCACCCGGCTTGCTAATGAACCCCTCAGTTTCATTCGGAGTCTGTGCAGAAATTCCCAGTAGCTGCGTGGGGCCGTGCTGGGGGCTTCTAGCTTGGGCGCTGCCGGGCTGTGGCTGGTGATCAGTGTGGGGCGAACTAGCAGCTGGAGAAAGAACTAACGTGGTCCCCATAGACATTCATAACATGCCCCGCCCCGGGGCGGGGGTTGTCAGCACCAGTGTCCAGGCCCTGGTTCAACCCCTGCTGTCGGTGAGGACTAACTGCGGGCCGGACCCTGCCTGGGACTTCACCTGTGTCACACCATGGAATCCTGTCAGCCCCGGGTGGGGATAGTTTCACCACCATTTTGCACGTTACACACCAGGAGACCGAGGCTCGGACGGGGTGGATAACTCATCTCAGTGAGTGGCAGAGCCAGGGCTCGAACCCAGATCTTATGGGTCCCAAATTAAGTGCTGTGCTCATGACCCCATCATCACCTCCTCCTCTGGGTCACTTTCATGAATCTCAGTTCATTCATTCATTCCTTCATTCATTCGCTCGCATGTTAAGCAGATAGTGATTGGATGTAGGGTAGTTTTCTTCTGACACCATGACCACCAGTCACAAACCGAGTGACTTACAACAGCCCGAATCCATCATCTTAGATCCGCCGGGGTCTGCAGCCCAACACGGGCCTCGGTGGGCGAAAACCAAGGTGTCAGCCCCGCTGCGTCCCTCAGGGGCTTCGGGGGGAGAACGCACGCTGCTCGCCTTTTCCAGCCTCTCCCAGTTCCGGGGCTGCGGCTCCCCCCTCCTCCTTCAGCCGCCTCTCCGACTCCAGCCTAGAGGGCTCGCACCCGCCCTGCGGCAGGGCCCACCCGGGGCAGGGGCCGCTCCAGGAAGCATGAGGCAGATGAGGGGACAGGCGAGAGCAGGGAGATGGATACGGAGGCAGGAAGACCGTGTCAGTGGCTGGCGGGCGCTTGGAGACCGCTAAGAGCTGAACAAGGCTCCTTCCCAGGCAGGGCACACGCGTGCCACTCACCCCGAGGTCTGTGGGTGCCTGCCAGGGGCAAGTGCCCGGTGCGCGTCCGTGAATGGACGCGGGGCTCCATTCTAACAGGGGTTTCGGCCGCGGGAACGGGTCAACGTGTGTACCCGGAAATGGAGCAGGTGACTTGGACGGCAACCAGGGCTGCGAAGGACATGCTCCTCCTTCCTCCTCTGTGCCTTTGATTTGCTCTTTGACTCAGTAACCCAGTGCGTCTTTCCTGAGTGCTTACCCTGTGTCGGGCCAGGCGCTCGTGCCGTGCAGGGCTTAGAGCGAGGGACTCAGGTTTGGCTTCTGTGCGCTCACTGTAGTGAAGGAAACCACTGCAATTAATTAAAACCATACATCCTGGTAAGTGTTCTGAGAGAGAACAAGCCAGGTGTGTGGGGAACGCACATCAGGATACCTGGGGGTCAGGACCGCGTCCCCGCCCCCGCTTCACTTCCCCCTTGCGGGGAGCCCTGAAGAAACAGTTTTAGGTGTGCAGCAAGTGCCGAACAAACACCATTTGTGCGTTTTTATTTTTAGTTATTTATGTCGTCGTATTGTTTTAAAATTGCACAGTGCTTTCTCAACCTAGCCAGCCGATGAGTGTTTATTAGCACGAGTGAGTCAGTTCACATTGCTGAATAATGTGGGCATGGCGGGTACCACTCAGTCACAGCAAACCAGCAAGCGAAACCTGGTCCGTGTGAGTGTCAATTGTTGTATACAGTTGGAGGCAAGGATCAAAGCAGAGAAGACGCGCCAGGCTGTGAGCAGTGGCGAACAATTAGCTTTGGCCTTCTGCATCCGTGTGCTGATAGATACCCACAGGATGGATGCGTGAAGACAGATAGTGCAGGTTAGGGAAACGGGTGGGCCAGGCCTGTGAGGGGCTGGGTGCCCACTGACCCTGGAGGGCTGCGTGGGCACCACCCCACCCGAATCAGGTCCCCTGCTGTTGGCATTTTGTTTTAGCTACATTTTGACATCTGGTGAACCTAGATGGCTTCATAAGTGAATTAAAAACCAAGAGAGCATACATAATCAATTCCTGTCCTGCATCGAACTCGCTAATAGACTCTTATGCTGTAATTTCCTCCTCTGCAAATGAGGAATAAGAAAGCATTCTATAGGGGGACAGTGGTTCAAAGACACTTATAAAGTCCCGCAGAGCTGCCCAGCAGGAGGAAAAACTTGCGAATTTTTCTGGGACATCATGCCAACTCACTATACTCCAGAAAAAATATTGTGCATTATTAAGTGCTGCTGTGCTCCACCTTCAGGTCGAATTACTTGAATAAAGGTCACCCTTCTCCCATAACCCTTAAAACTCAGTCTTCCTCCACTCCAGCTCTGGACGGGAAGTGGGGTCTGGTGGCGGAAGAGCCAAACGCAGGCTGTCCCCGTCATAGAAGCTTGTTCACCATGTGCACTGTGGCCAGACTGCCTTTAGGTCCTTGTAAACAATGCTCGCCTCCTTAGATCAATTTAGGAGCGAACTCCACATTCAGGAGAAACTTCGGGAGGTCGTCCCCAAGCCCGTGGGTGACCACAGGCGGGCCCCAGTTCAGAGGTGAGGGCCTGGCTGCATCCGAGACGGCCTTTGGGGATGAAGGGCAAGGCAGATGCTGCCACAGCCACGCAGATCACTTCCTACTGTGTACCAGCTTTGCTGCATGGCCGGTGCCCCACCCCATGTTACCATGGCAGCCCCTGTTCTCCTCTCTCCTTTCGGCTCCTTTGCATCTGCAGATGCTCAGCTTATGTTCATTGGCCACGTCCTCCAGGCCAGAAGTCAGTGAAGAAAGAGGAAGGAAAGGTCGTGGTACCCAAGAGCTTTCTCTCCTTCCCTTCTACATCCCACTTGTCTCAACATTGCAGCCCCAAAAGTCAACTTGTGCATTCTGCATGAGAAAGTCTGTCTTGATTTTGTTTTCTGTCTACACAGTGATGGTAATGGTTATGTTGAGAATGTCATAGGATAATCAGTGTAACATGCTTAGAACACGGCCTTCAACAGAGGTCACTCATTAAGGCACAGCGCTAATGAATATTAGCAGTCTGAATATTATTCAGTGACTAGTTCATATTTATTTTGTCTTAATAAGGATAGGATGCTTCTAGCGTTCTGACGGATGTGGGAAATCGCAAGTCCACCGTACAGCTGCGTTACAGGAAATCTCACAGGCAGCCCCATTTTTACGCTCTGCTCGCGAGCACTAGCCGAGCCGCGGTACCCGATGCATCTGGGAGACCTGAGATGGATGGAGCGCTAGCCTCACCTTGTTATCCATGTGGGCAGAAGAGCCCTTAACACTTTCCCTCCAAATGGGAAACGCCTCCTTTCCCTTTCTCACCTCTCTCTGTGGCCCTCTCCCATGCGCAGACCCCCAGGAGCTAAAATTGTTCAGCTCTTCCCAGCGCAGGCTCGGTGCACGCAGGCCTTGCAGCACAGGCCACAGGCCCAGGTGCAGACAAGCCAGCTGGTTCTTTTTCTTCCTAGGGTATTGGGACCCGGGATAGATTGGCTGGAACTTGGCTGGCTAAAAGCTTCGTGTCACGTGGGCTGTTTAAATATTCACACAGCCTCTTTGGCAGCGGACAGGGCTTCGAGCTTTGCCCAGCAGGGGGGGAAACACAGAGGAGATAATTACTGAATTTCATAGCATTCTAAAATGGCTGCTATGAATTAAAAACTTAAGCATGGACTTTGGTGTACTCTCTTAGGCAAATTTAAAAAAAAAATTATTGATTATATATAGAGTGAGAGGGAGGGAGGCAGGGAGGGAGGGAGAGACAGGACCAGCGGCATCCATTTGTTGCTCCACTTATTGACGCATTCACTGGTTGATTCTTATATGTGCCCTGACTGTGGATCGAACCCTCAAACTTGGTGCATCAGAACGATGCTCTAACCAACTGAGCTACCTGGCCAGGGCCAAGAATGTATTTTTTATTCAACTCAGACAATAGGCAAGTGGTTTTAAACATCTCTAACCGTTTTTCTGAATACACGTTATCAGCATCAGATACGTACTAACGCTACCACCGTAAAAGCGTATTGTCTGAGCTATCTCTTTTAGAATCACTTTGCTAACGACTTGAAATAATAACTGACAGTTCTTTCCTTCTGCAGTCAACCCATTTGCTTATGTAGTAACAGGATTTAAATACTAAGCAATTGAGCTACAGGATGAGTCAGACTGGGGGGCGGACCAAGCTATTCTGGAGCCTAGTGTCTCAACCTGAAGACACCTCAACGCACTCAGCTCACCTGCATTAAGTCCTGCTCACGCACGTGAACACACCGAAACTGAGTGTGTCTTCTCCTCGTTTTGTTTCATTGTTAGCTGATATTTCCTGCCTGTGTGTCGTTAAGTATTTACGTTGTCCTAATCGCAGCCGATCAAATTTAGCTGATTTCACAACTTCACACAGCAACATGAAAACAAACCTTGGCATTACTTATTAAAAACACATCTTTATGCCTTGTATTCGTACGTTCTGATTCCATCAAGCCTGCACCCTCTCAAAGCGCGTGTAAACCGCGATCGTGAAGAAGGCATTTTCATCGGTGTTTCCCCCGTCGCCACGTGGATCGGAAACGTGAATTCACGTAGAACAAGAACACCGGGTGTTTCGTGAGCGGTCACTTGGAGTGGCTGCGCTCAGTGCTCCTAGTGATTAAGGATAAGAACAGGCCCTTAGCAAATTTTAGGTAAGTAAAATTAAGTACTTGCTCACTGCACTTGCGGCCTACTCTTAAGGAACTTTCTTAGGCAATGAGTAAAAGGCAGTTAGTTGCTTGTGGAACCCGGTAGGTGGACACACACCTGTCAATACGCCATTGCAAGTGTGCGTACATGGCACGTCTCTAAGGTGCCTCCCCAGGCAGTGCCCGCGTGAAAAGCCGTGTTTGTCGTTTCAGATGTACATCACCAACACCATCAAAGCCAAGGGGACGAGACTCGCGAAGCCGGTCCTGTGCTTGGGCTTGATGTGCTTGGCCTTCCTCACCGGGCTCAACAGGGTGGCGGAGTACCGGAACCACTGGTCGGACGTGATCGCGGGCTTTCTGGTGGGGATCTCTATAGCCGTGTTCCTGGTGAGTGTGCGTTTCTGAAGATGGCACTGGGTTTTTAGCAAATCGCCTGTAAGAAAATGCACATGTAAGCCACTGGGTTTGTCCGAATGCGGTACATCAAGTGACCACCTACATATTCCCTCAGGGGTGTCCAACCTGAGGCCCACGGGCCATGTTCGGCTCAGGATGGCTGTGAATGCAGCCCAACACAAAATCGTGAGTTTACTGAAAACATGATGAGGGTTTTTTTTTTTTTTTTTGTAATTATGTGTTGCAATGTATTTAGTGTGGTCCAAGGCAACTCTTCTTCCTCTAGTGTGGTCCAGAGACACCCAGGGGGGGACATCCCTGTTAAGTCATTTATTTCTTTTGCTTCCCTCATTTGTCCTGCCTACAGTCAGGTGTGGGGGTGAAAATATATTTTCACATAAAATGGTGCACGGCTAAAAACACTCATTTCTCCCTGGATAGTTTTTAGGACTGGGGTGCTTGGATATTTTTAAAATTCCCCCAGGGTGCTTTGCATCATTGTGGAGCAGCTGGAGACCCCCAGAGAACTCGAGTACCTCAGCACGGTGGTGCCATCCGAGGGCCGCCCGTCCCAGCCACAGAGCCCACCAACCAGTGCCCTCCCTCCCGACGTGACCTGGTTCCCTCCGGGGACTAAGGACCCGCTGCTCCCGGGACAGCACCACCTCCGAGCAGGTGTGGCCACGCGGCGAGGGCCCAGCGGTGACTTCCGATGAAGGGCGTGTGCCACCTCCACTCTCGTTTTAAAATCCCCTCCGCACATTTCCACGGCGTGTGGTCGCTGGAAGATGTACTTACTTTGTCCTGGCTTTTGGATTCACTGGGCCACCATAAGTTTGAGTATGTAGATCATTTATCCAGGTGAAAACCTGTGCAGACTAAATATCAAAACGTCCTTCTGCATTGACACATTATAAGACACACTTTCGTTCCCTTTCGGTTTTATTTAAATTGCTTCTCACGTCAGCGTTGCTTCCTCTGCTGCCTTTGCTCGCTCATACCTGTGAACGCAAGCTCGTGTGGACTTCTCCAGCTCCTGAAGGTTTGGGCACAATCTGTGTGCCAGGCATTTTCCAGGGGATTTTTCTTCTAGAACCTCTGCGTAAATGGTGACTACGTCCTCGTCCTCGTCCACGAGGTGACCCGTGTGTTAGAAAAGGGACTCAGGACCTGCCAGGCGGAAGAGATGCGCAGGGCCAGGTGTGGGGAAAGGGAGGGCCTTCCACGCCCCTTCCAGAGGCTCACCAACCCGGAAGCTCTTGGAAGCCTCTCCTTTTGGGTTTCTACAGATCGCTTAAGTCAGCGGCCATTGGCTGCAGACGCAGTCTCCAGCCTCCTCTCTCCTTCTCAGGTCTGACTGAATCACGTGGTTGAGTCTCCAAGCAACCAGCCCAAGCCCTTCGGTCCAAGTGCCGCCTTGTTAACATAACAAGACACACCTGTATTGCTCTCCTTAGAGGAAATGGGAGGTTTGGGAGCTCTGTGTCAGAAACAGGGATGAAGACCAAATAAATATGGGAAATACATTGTAGATCTTTTAAAGGACCCAATACATTGTTCTTATAAATCACAGTATTGCAACAAGAGACACAGGTTTTACAGAGGGTTAAACGGAATGGCAGGTACACACACTCGCGAGATCCTCTCTGTGGGGATGAGCGGCAAATCAGAAAGAGGAGGCAAAGCATGAACTTGAAGAGTTTGCGCAGCTGGCGGGTCTAGGCTGCGGCGCAAGGATGAGGGGAGGGAGCACGGTGCACTGTGGGGAAGAAGCGCTCCCTACAGTGGGCACAGATGCAGCACCTGCTGTATTCTGGGCCCAGGGTGCAGGTGCCTGTGAGGGGGCGGGGTGTGCTGCCGGGGTACAGTCACGCGGCTCAAGGGACAGCCAGAGGGAATGGAGAAGTGCGAGGGGAATCCCTGGGTTGCCCGGATGTTGAGAGAATATTCTGGGCTTGTGTTGGTAAACAGAGGTGCTTTGGGAGCCCCAGGCAGGGTTCAGCTGAGTTGAAACAGAAAAACAGCCTGGGTAGCCCCAGCCTCTCGTGCTCAGCTTCACCGCTGAACCGTTTGTGTGGCCTTCCTGAGCCTCGTTCCGTCCTCTTTAGACGAGGCGAGTAGCAGCCTCCCCAGAGGGCCCTCGTGAGGACCTACGCAGGCTAGAGCAAACGGCATGTGCAGTGAACGGGCAGGCGGAGGACGGGCCCAAGTCCCATAAACGATCATTTCTCTCCCGTCCCTTTTACCTCCCGACAAGGTTGGTGCTTTGCGAATAGGTTTGCTGGAGGGCGAAACTCCAAGTGAGGGTGGAGGGGACAGGTGACACAGAACCAGGGAGGCGAGATGGACCCGCTGGGTGGCCAGGCGGCAGGAGGTTCAGCAGGTAGACCAGTTGGGGCCTGGTGGGACCCTGGAGCCAACGGAGCTGAAGGACGGAGAGCCGTCCCGGATGACCCCCCTGGGAGGGTTTCTCATTTCGGCAGAGACGTAGAAGGTTTATTCTGAGCAGCGACTCTGGCTCTGCTTGCCACAACACCCTACATGTTTCCAGTGAGTCTGCAGGACACGCAGGCATCTGCGGCGAGTCCAAACCGCTGCAAAGACTGGCCTGTGCCACGGCACGCCACGCCTCTGCGTCTTGGCGGCAAGGCCCCTGCCGCCCCATCACCTGGACCCAGCCTCTGTCGTCATTCTCCTGGTCCCCCTCCCACTCCCGGCCACTCAGCCAGTCCCAGCTCGTCCCCACTGCAAAACTGTTCCTTCCACGTCTTCTTGCTTTGCCATTGTGACTGCAACCTATCCGATCAGATCAGCGCCTCTTCCCTCAGGTGTATCCACAGGTTCTTCTTAGCTGCCTGGTCCCTTCAGACTCTCCTCCCAACACCTCCCTCTCTTCTTCTAGACACACGGAAACAATTCATGCTGATAACCAAACAAACAGCAACAACAACGAACATCTTCCCTGCTGCATTAAACCCTGACACTTTCGCTGGCCTCCTGGGCCCCTCAGTGATCCAGCTGCACCCTCCCTCGCCAAGTCTCTGCTTCTGCCTTTTCCTTGGAAATCCTGCATGCGGATCCAGCCGTTCAGTGTTCTTGCTCACAAGCAGGCTCTGTCCAGCCCCACGCATTTGCCCCAGCGGGGAAGCGTGTCCCCTGGATGTGTCAGAGAGCAAAGTCAGGGCCCGGGGCGCAGGCAGACCTGGGCTTGCACGCTGCCATTGCCACACGTCGGATGTGTGACTCCGGCCTGTGTGCACGGGCACTGAACGCAGAGAACAGGGTCCCCACACCTACAAACGTGCTAAACCAAGGCTAGCCGAACGGGAGTTGTGGGTTGTTTAATATTATTTTATACAGGTGCATTTCCAAAAAAGGTGCGTCTCACACACAGTTCAGGAGGTGCAGTTGGAGTTTGCCGAGCCACAGCGGTGGCTTGTCATGTCAGCATTTGTGACATAAGGAGTTTCTGGGTGCTCTTTACTGCATCGACTCAATGAATCCTGATGACAGCGTGAGGGGCGGAGCTGCCGCCTTCCTGTCCCAGATAAAAGACACAGGTGCAGCTGTACCGAGTAGCTCGTACAGTCAGTAAATACGGGAGCCCTGTGTTCAGGCCTTGATCCCAGCACCCCTGCACTTGACCATGAGGCAGAGGAAGAAGGAGAACGATCGCAAACGGGCCAGTTTAATTTATCGGCGCTTTTGGGAGAAGTCAACAAGCCCACAGGTGGTGGTGACGGTGTCGCTTTTGCGGGATCGGGTGTGATGACTCGCCTGGAAGTCACTCACGTGGCCCTAGAACGTTCCCAAGGACGGCCGCTTTACATCCACGGAACATCAGAGAATCAGAGTGTCTAGCCTGCGGACAGGCTCCCTCGGGCACCCGGCCACTCTCAACGGTGAGCAAAGAGGAGACAGCCCGCTTCCTTGGAGCTCACCATCTTGGAAGAGACTCGCGTCAACCTTGGTATTACAGTTTCATACGGAAACTAGTGCTCTCGTGAAAAGATTCACAGGTTCACGGGAGCACAAAAACCAAACAAACGGGACAAAATAGCTGACCATGCTCTCGGGCAAGCGGTGTCCATCCTCTGTCCTCTGTCCATTCATCGTTACAGTTCTATGTGCCTGTCCCCAGCCCTCCCTGGACTTTTAAAGAGCTGGCCAACGATGGTAAAGGGGGCGTGTAAATCACCACACTTTGATCTGTGCTTCCCACCTGTCATTCTTCAAGGAAGTAGAGGGTGCTAAATCTGTAGCAATTTGCGAGGAAATATTTTCTGTGCTAACTTCTCAGGGTGCGTTATTGTTCTGTAGATATGTACATTTTATTTAAAAATCTGCAGCGTGACCAAGATCTGATTGGCTTTTGAAAATATTCCATGATGGAACCTATTAAAGAAAAGGCTTTCCATGGAATATTTGTGAAAACATACAATGTAAATGTATAATTATATATTAAGCATTTATTTTTTAAATGAATGTTAGGTTTTAACTGCAAGTGAATCTTGTATTTTGATTTGATAACAGAATATAAAACCCAGAAAAAGAAGGCTTTCTCACCCTTAGTTAATATAAGTAAATAATAACAGGTCATTTTCCTGTGCTGTTTGATTTACTATTTCTCAAAGTATGATCCACCTGCATCGGAAGCTTCTAGAATGCATATTGAAAGTACCAACTCTTATACCTCAAAAAATTAAAAAATGTAACTGCTTTATGACTCAGCAATCCCACTTCTGGGAATATATCTGAAGAAACCCAAAAGACTAATTTGACAGAATACACGCACCCCTATGTTCATCGCAGCATTGTTTATGATAGCCAAGATTTGGAAGTAAGCCAAGTGCCCACGAGTGGATACTCAATAGAATACTACTCGGCTGTAAAAAAGAAGGAAATCTGACTTTTTGCAGCAGTGCGGATGGCCCTGGAGATAATTATGCTAAGCAAAATAAGGCAGTCAGAGAAAGACAAATATCTCACTCATATGTGGAATCTAATGAACAAAATAGACTAAAAAACGAAGTTGAAAGTAACTCGCAGAGAAGAGACTAAGAGCTGTCTGAGGGGAAGGGTGTGGGTGCTGGGTGAAAATGGTGACGGGATTAAACAAAGGGGAAAAAAACAAGAGAAAAAGGGCTAACCCCTCAGGCCTACCCTTCAGCTATGAACCTCTGAGCTGGAGGGGAGGCCTTGGGAATGGGTACTCACTCCTCACAGCGCCAGCACTTCATTTGCGCACACACTAGCCAAGGACAAACTCTGGTGTAGTTCAAGTTCTGTCCCTCTGGGGCATCATCAGGTGGAACAGGGTCAATTCCCTTGTAAAAGGCCTTCCACTTCAGGAGTAGCCCTGGTAAGCTATTGTTGAAATGCCAAGGTATGTGTAGGGTGCAACGAGAGACAATGACCTGCGTTAATTAAGAGGAAGTTACTAATTAGAGAGTGCCCTTGTGGTGGGTTTATTATGAACTCAATGATGATCTTGAAGCAACGGGAAATGATTAGCATTTAAATGAAGTTGTAGGTTAAGCCTCATTGGGGTAAGGTTAGCTTGCTATGAATTTTTTATAAGGTTATGATGTTATTTTTGGATATATTTGAGCACCAACTCTTAGCTCATTTAATGAACATTTTGGAATAATGAAATTGTTACCATGAGTGAGCTACATATTAATTGATGAATTTTCTGGAACACGTACGCACTGGGGTCCCTCTTACATTTATACAAGATAAATCTGGGTGTCAAGTTATATCCGTTTAACATTTAAATAATGTGAATACTTTATTATTATTAGATTTATCGAGCTGTTCAGAAAGATCGTTGTCAGAGAGAGTAGGGCTTTGCTTTACACTGTGATGTTCTTCTGGAATTCCAGGTCGTGTGCGTGGTCAATAACTTCAAAGGGAGGCAGCCGGAGCAGGAACACCTGCCCCTGGACGGCCTGGCCCACACGCCTATGGTCAGCATTCCTCGAGTGGGAAGTCCCTTGGAAAAGGTAACATCCGGACAGGTGATGCATGCTATGAACCCTAAAATGCGGTCGGTACCCAGAGCAAGTGAGTAATTGATTCTTCCTGATCGTCCTTGTGACTGGGGACTTAAGAGTTGGAAAATTTTAGCTTAAGGTAAATAATTACAAGCCTAGCAAGTAATGTGTATGTTCAAGCTTTTGTCTCAGAAACTACAGATAGATAAGGCCCATCCTGCCTCCTGGGAAAACAGCCGACCTCCTGGGGCGCAGCTAAAGATTATCGCCTGGGGACAGTGGAGGCATCCGGGCCTTCCTGTTCCAGGGAGGGGCAGACGACCACCCGCCCCTGGGAACAGCTGACTGCCCAGGACAGGAATGTTACAGTTTCTTCTACCCAGCCCTCCCTGAATCTCAGAGCCCTCCCCGCACCCTGTTTATTCCCTGCTATAAAACGTCTCACCTGCAAAGAGAAGAGTAAGACAGTCTGTTAGGGTATGAACCCGCCATCTTCTCAGATCGCCAGCCACCTGAATAAAGTGCCCTTAAAGATTCAGTCGCTGTCACTGCTTATTGGGTTTGGGAGTGACAGGCAGCCCGAACACCGGCGTCTTTTCCGGTTTCACTGGCACCGTCGTTTTCAACGCGTTGAAACGAGCAGGTCTGAGTCGTGTTTAGCAAGCATTTAGTTCGCCGATGACATCGTCTCCGCAAAGGTAGCTCACACCGGAACTACGTCTTTGAATCCCGCACGGGGAAGGCCGAGTGTCTGGGCTGGGGGTGTGCTCCGCGCTTTGCCGTAGCTTCTAGAAGAGGAGCGCTGTGCAATGGCCTCATGCACAGGCAAGGTAATACGGTAGTTTAGCTTGGGAATACATGCGTTCTTTTCATAACACACGTTCCGTTTCTTGCAGGCTCCATTTACAGCTGACCCTTGAACGTGACGGGTTTCAGTTGTGCGGGTCTATCTGAATGCAGATTCTTCCAATAAATACAGTAAATGTACTTTCTCTTTCTATGATTCTCTCAGTAGCACCTTCTTTTCTCTGGCTTCCTGTACTGTAAGAGTAGAGTGTACACGATATACATCACACAGCGTAGGTGGTCGGCAGCTGTCCCGTGACCGGGGAGGCTTCCGGTCCACAGCGGGCTATCGGTAGTTAGGTTTCTGGGGAGTCTAAAGTGACCCGTGCATTTCCGCCTGCACGGGGGTTGGCACCCCTAACCCCCACGTTGTTCAAGGGTCAGCTGTGTAAGAGAAACTGCTTCATATAACGCCTGGCATGGAATCGGGGCTCAGTAGACGTTTGTGGAATCTCGGTGCAGACAGGCTCCCGGCAGGGAAACACTAGTTCTCATCAGGGAGGCCCCCGGGGAGGGCTGGGTGGGGGTGGGTGGGGCCAAACCAGGGAGCACTCTGAGAGGCGGGGCCAGGCCTCGTTGGGCAGGACAGTGAGTACAGAGACCACGTATTTAACCAAAAACTGCCCTTGAGACCTCTGTGAGCTGCATATTTCTTAAATGATGTGGCAGTTCCGCACCTTTGTAGCAGGTGAAATGCTCGCTGTCTTGGGTGAATCATCACCTGCATGCTCATCCAGGGTGTCGATGGTGTGACTCTGTGAGGGATGATGAATATGCTGGGTGAAAGGATAAAAAGTTCTTGAGAGTGTTACAGAACAGCCCCAAGGTGGGGTACGGATATACTGTTACCGAAAGGACCCCCCACGAGGTTCGCTATGCCCGCCGCCAGAGGAAAGACATCTCTCAATGCCAGAGATTTGTGAAAAGGAAAGGAAAGTTTATTTAAAGCTATACAGACTTACAGTAGTGACCCAATGTCTTCAATAAAATATCAAAGTCCTTTAGGATACCCACAGATGCACACGGTGCTTCCTTCTCCCTCTGCCCTAGTCTGGGGTACCGTGTCTCAGGAAAAGAAGCAAACATCTATGATTCAGGCTCCCAGCACCATCAGCTGTGTTGCCACCTGGATCTCTAATTAATCCAAAGCCATGTGGCACCTTCTCATGGCCCACCAGCAAGAGTCCTTTCACCCCTTTTCTTCCAGGCAAAGCCTCTCCTGCTTCCTAAGCCATGAGGCAAAAGGGAGCACCCCAAAGCCACGTGGTCCTCACTCTCGCCAAAACTGCAGGGTCCCGCTCTGTCAAAGCCGCGTTACTCTCCTCTCACCAAAGCTGCAGAGTCTGGGTTTAAATCCCCGCACCAATCTTCCTCTAGCCCCATTTCTGTCTCCTGCTACAATCGGTTACACCTGCCAGCATTCCCGTGTTCCAGGTTTACCGGGCTGCCGGGCTGCCATGTAAGTCTGGGCAGGTGTGGCCCCATGGCGTGGAGCCAATCATCTCCACGCTCCCACGCAGTCGCCGTAACCAGGGGGAGTTGCCTCCCAGTTACATCTTGGGTGGAAGTCACTTCCATCCCCCTGGCTCAAAGCATGGCCACAGCTATTTAACATACCTATGCATCCAGTTAAAGGTTATAGATGTGTTAAATGACCATGCCAGGTTAGCTGCAAAGCTGTTGCTATGCAAAACAGCTCTCAATGGCCCTGCTCCATGTGTCCCATCCCTCAGCTCAGACTGGTGGGGGTGAGGACATCATATATATATATTTTTCTAATATTTCCTGGACACCTTGAGTTGTGGACCCCATTCCAAATCCCTATTTTTTGGGCCCCCTCTTGGCTGCACCCTGTTACAAGAGATTGCTTTAAGATGACAGTTCACTAGACATAAAGGGCGTGTTGTGTATTAGGATTTGTAAAATGTTCATGCAGGGGGGATGCATCCAGGCGAACTGCACACATGTGAACAGGTGACACAGCCGCCGAGAGTCCCTGAATGCGAAGCCCACTTAGGACACTAAGCCAGACCCACGTGCAACACCGTGTGCGCCTGTGGTGACGGATTTTTAAGGTGGACATCGATCAAACAGAATAGTCCGCGCTTGAGAAATAAGTGTTGAGTGAGCGAACGGGTGTGTGCAGGACGACAGGCGGACCCAGGGTCACGGATCTGGAGACGCCGTGGAAGGGACGCACCTCGATCAGAGAACAAGAAACTCGCGGGAGCAGTGGCAACTTCCTGTTGGTGTTCCGCAGGACCCTCGTGCAGCAGAGGGACTCGGGGCCTCAGAGGTCACAGCGAGGGCGAGAGAGCAGAAGGTGTAAGAAGACTAATAATGTGTGGAAAGACGAATAAACTTGCTGAAAATGGAGTGGCTGCCTCAAGAGCCAAGAAACTCCCATGGAGATTCGGGAAGAGCTACCTGCCCGGTACCTTGTGGGGTTGCAGAGGGAACGCAAGCCCTCGGGTGAGAAGGGTAACCGACGGTGGTGACAGGGCCGATGAGGATGTTGGTAACTGCCGTTTAAGGATTGCTCAGTACATGCCCGGCACTACCCTGACGGCTTGTGAAATTCCACGAAGATACTTCTACGCTCCCACAAGAATAATTTCATTTATTTTTTTAAAAAATATTGATTTTAGAGAGAGAGACATCAATTGTTGTTCCACTTATTTTCACATTCATTAGTTGATTCTTATATGTGCCCTGACCAGGGATTGGAACCACAACCTTGGTGTATAGGGACAAGGCTCCAACCAACTGAGCTACCTGGCCAGGGCCTGTAGTGTGGTTTCCTACCACAAGTTTTAAAGCTGAGAATCCTTAGAGGGGCACAGACTGCTCATACTCCACCAGTCTCCTCTCTCCTCTTCCTCCTTTTAGCGATCGAATCCCCAGTCCGATGTCAGCTGCCCCACGGCTGCCCAGCTGCAGCCTCCCCTCCCCATGTCCCCTGCACTTAGATGTGCACGTGCCACTGAGTTCAGACTGGGGACTGTACACAGAGGGGCGCGTCTCTTTGGAGAGCTTGTCCTGGATCTTCCCTGCCCTTCTCAGCAGACGAGAGGGTAACAACTGGAGTGCCCTGTGCTCTCTGATGGTGACTGTTCGCCCCACAGCCTGGGCTCCTGGATGAGCTCGCGCAGCGGCCCACGTACTAGATGGTTCCGGGAAGGAGATAAGCCCTCTCCTCTCCGGGCCCACTGGGCCGCTCCCTTCCCTTCTCTGCAGTGGCTTCGCCGATGCCCCGTGACAAATGTCCCCACGGTGCAGTTCGGAAGTCCGAACTTCCACATCAGCAAGCAGTTCGCAAAAGTCTGCATCGCTGATCAACAGCCAAGAGCATGTCAGTGTAGTATGTCCAGGTACACACTGATGGGATAAAATATATTTTAAAAACGAATACCATGCATAAAATTAGATCTTCTCAACTGTAAAATATAGAAAGCAGTAGAATTTAGGAGGAGATCTTAAACATTATTTCAAAGAAAATGGTTAATTTCTCATCTTTGAAGTTAACTTGAACAATAATCACAGTCTTCCGCTTTTGAACATGCTTATTTGCATAAGTTTCTTTAGTAGCCCCCCCCGCTAAATATTTGCTAGGCCATTGCCAAGTATTTATATGCAGTTCTATCATTCTATACATTAAATGATTTAACAATTCTTTTTGTTAAGTTTATGTTAATACATTTTTATTAGCAGTGAGTTTTAAAATAGTAGATGGTGGGAGAGGTTACCCGGAGGATTGAGCAAAAAGGAAAAAGGACTCGTGGACATGGACAATAGTGTGGTGATTGCTGGCGGGAGGGGGGCATATAAGGGAACTAAACGGTAATGTAAAAAATATAAAATAAAGATTACGTTTAAAAAACTCAAAAAGGTATGCATGTTAACATCGTTAAAAAAATAAAATAAAATAAAATAGTAACGGTGACTGGCTGGGTAACTCAGTTGGTTAGAGTGTTATCCAGATACACCAAGGTTGCAGGTTCAATACCCGGTCAGGGCAGATACTAGATCAACCAGTGAATGCATAAATGAGTGGAACAACAAATCGATGTTTCTCTCTCTCTCTCTCTCAAATCAATAAAAAATAAATAAAATAGGAGATGGTGAATGCAAAAAAATATTCTATTAGAATCTTTAGGTTGCAAGAGATTGGTGTTTATTAACTTCTTCATTAATTTCTTTTTTATGACAAATTTACGTGCTTGGTTTTACTCTGGTAGTTGGGAAATAAAATGGTGGAACTGTCCCCTCCGACCCCCACCCCCCAGCACCCTAGCACACCCTCACTGAGCCAGACGCTGCCCTCCACGCCAGTCCTCCCTGCTTCCGGGCAGAACCCAGCCTGCACAGCGGGTGGCCTGCTCCCCCCACTCTCTGGACCCCACCCATCAGAGCCACGCTCCTCGCTGGAGACAGTGTCAGGCCTCCGTGGGCACTCTGCCGGGGCACTGACAAACGACTGTGCCCCCTGCCCCTCCCGCCCCGCTGGCCAGCCCTCCAGAGAAGCCCACAGCAGCTTTTCCTTCCTTTCCCAAGAAGGAATTCCAAGGAGTATTTGGAGGAAATGGATTGCTTTTCATCACAGTTCACAGCGGGAATCAAGGGAATGCAAAATCCCTCTTGCGGTTTCATCCTCATAATTGATAGCTGGAGATCCCTGAAGCTGGTCCTCGGAGAGGAGGGAGCCGGGGTACAGTCTGGCCTGCAGCCTCCCACAGCCAAGCAATCAGCATTTTCTGGTTGTCAGTTTTGGGTGGAGAGGGCCAAGGGCTTCCCTGAGGTACTAAGTGCTTATGTAACCTCGTGTGTTTAAAGCACAGACTGGTCAGCAGGAAGGTGCGGAGTAATTACAGCACGCTGGGAGTCCTTATTATCATGTCAGTGATTTATCCCGTAATCACGCGCATTTGTCACACACTTAACGGCCGTCATTTATGTGGAAGAGTCCTGATTTCCCCGAAAGCTGAGTCTGAGCGTTCATTACGGTTGGTTTAATGAGCAGATCCATCTGTGGAGACCAGCCCATCGCATCCCGTGGTCCCCTAAATGTCTGTCACCAGAAGCGTCACCGCAGCGAGCGGTTCGTAGTAATGCATCACTGCGGGCCAGTGGTGAGTTACGGGCTCCGTTGAGGGACCCAGTGCCTGATGGTGTGGTCGTCCTCCCACTGGGCGGGGAGGTAGACTGGCCGGGGATTTGGGGCAGTTTTGACCTGGGGCCGCTGACTTCCGTGCTCTGTGACTCCGTCTTCTCGTTCCCAGAATGATAGCTGTGAACATTCAACACAAGTCAGAGTATGCTTCTGAAAATAAAAGGGTGAAGGAGAAGAGATTCGGTTACATTTATGGAGGAGAGCAGCTCCTTTCCACCGTGGAGGAACTTTTCAAAAGTAGGTGAAATGAAAGATGAGGTCACTGGCATGACGGTCCGTTAGGAAGCTGCTGTACGGATCAGATGACGTCACGGCAGGGTGCAATCCCGTGGGGCCTGGAGACCGCAGGGCAGGACATCCACCCTGCAGAGAGCCCAGTCTGTGATGTGGGGCGCAGGCTTCGTTCGGCATGTGCTGTGAATGCCCGGGAGACTGACATTGACCCGAGGAGAGAAACCAGAGGTGAGGACGCATCAGAAGGCTGACGCACCAGTCACTGCGGACCCCACGAAAGAGAAGGCGTGGAGCTATAGCAACGTTGAAGGAAGCCTTTCTTCTACATAAACACAGCTCTGAGTCTTTAGGCCAGCAGGGTGAACTGGATGCCAGGTAAAATTAAAGCATATTCCAGAAGTTGGTGAGGTTTTCTGATTTCAATGCTGGAGAAAGAATCCTATAAAAGTTGGAGAAGACGGCATTACTGTTCCCGATGGTGAATCCCCGCCCCCCTTCCTTAGGCAGAGTGTCTGCTCTGGTCCAGTCGTTTTGCACTTGGTCTCTGCCCTGTCAACCAGAAGCCTAGGGAGCCACCGTGACTTTCTGCCAACCTCAGCGCTCGGGGGCTTCCTCCAAGGCAAGGCCATGCTCCGGGGAGTGAGGGCCGCTCCCCCAGCCTGTCAGCCTCAGAAGATGCGTGGGACCTGACCACCAACAGGCAGGATGAAGGGAGGGCACGTGTTTGTGGCTGGAAGCTGCTGAGCTTTTGAGGGAGGAACGTGTACACCCAGCGAGGGCTACCACACACGCAGCAGACACACCAGCAGAAATGGATGGCCTGCCAGCCTCAGGCTCCTCCCTCCACAACACTAAACACCGGGATGGAATGGGGCGGTGTCTCCGAGTTCTTAAGGAGAAAGAAAAAGTGTGTGACATAAGAATTCTATTCCCACCCAAAAGATCATATCATTCAAGTATTAAGATAATCATGAAATACCACGTCCGTAAGAATTCAGGAATTACACTACTTACAAAAGGTTTCAGAAGCGTTGACCTGCTCCCTGAGCAACGCACCAGTATCGCAGCTCTCACGCTGGGAAAAGTCAAGATATGAAGGAATTGGCGGAAAGAGTGGAAACCATTCAATGTGGAATTTGGAACTGACTGCGGTAAACCCGGTGGCAGAAACAGTGCAACGTGAGAAAATCCATTGAAAGAGAAGATGCGCAACCATAGAGCAAGGGCAAAACGAGACGGACCGCAGAACATGCAGACAGTGAAGTGTATGGTGAGTCCCAGATGTTGTAAAGGAGAGGCTCCATATCACCGTTTCATTCTGGGCGTTGCCAACTGGAAAAATAGAGGTGCAAGCATTTTTAAAAATAACAGTTATCAAAAGAAGTTTAAAACAATTTATAAAGGGCCAATGACTGTGTGCAGTACAAACAACTCACTTGTCAAAGGTTGATACCTGTAATATATAAAATGTCTGTAATACACGAGGGATTACAGGAGGGATCCAGCCATGCGATGTGAAAAATAGACATTTATTGACGAAGATACATTGTACACAGGACAATGACGCCTCAGTTCCCTTCAAAGTAGGCACTTGGGACCTCACACAGTTCTCCCAATTGCCATCAGCTGACCTGTTGTATTTTCCTAAATCTCATTGACAGTCTGAAATCTCTTCCCCTTCAAAGGTGATTTTAGTTTTGGGAAAAGCCGGAAGTCACAGGGCACCAAATCTGGGATGTAAGGGAGCTGAGTCACTTGGGTGATTTGAGTTTCATCAAAAACCTCTGCACAAGACGCGATGCATGAGCAGGCACATTCTCGTGATGAAGCTGCCAATCACCAGCTGCCCATACCTGTGGCCTGCTGAAGCATGGGAATAGCTTTCGCAGGGTGTTTAAGCTTAACACAAAATTTGATGCAGATTCGTTGCTCTACTCACTCAATCTTTTTGAATGCGACAGCCACACAATACACATGCTCATTCAATGGTGGTGTCTACCGCCCCCCACTGACCAGTACAGTGAAGTCTCATTGTTCACACATGCGCATTCCTGTCCACTCTCCTTGGCTGCCAGGTTACATTGATGTTGCCCAAACCATTGTCATTGTTTTAACAATGAATGGGCTTTTTGGACAGACCCTATATATATGTGTGTGTATAATACACACACGACCAGGATCCATTCCCATGGCAACTGTAAAGGAAAGTGTATGATGGGTAAGAGACGTCGCAAGGACCCAGAGAAGCAGACCCATGGAAACAAATACATCGACAGTTTTATATATATAAATATATATATAAAATATATATATATTTTACTGACTGAATAAAAGGGCAAAGGTTAGGAACAGGCAAGTCCTTAGAGGTCAAGTGCAAACGGGAAGTAAGTACAGGGAAAAAGAGTCTGTCGCCTGAGGGAAATCCACGAGGTCCCTTCACGCGATGATGACGTTGGTTCTCACCCTGGGGGCAGTGGGGAGCCGATGAAGGAAGGGAAGGGGTGTCCTGCTCAGGATGGAGAATGAATGAGGAGGGGCCCTGCTGATGCCGAGCAAAGCAAAAACCCAGGTCACCGACAGAGATGGCAGGGCCTCCATCTCGGGACAGCTGTGTCGTGCCGTTGCGACAGGCCAGCCTTCATTTGGCCGAGTCTGTCTTCGGTAGGTGCCGAATCTCAGCAGGGGCGCTATCTTGGCCCATCAGCCACTGTTACAAAGTGCCAGAGACCGGGTGGCTTATAAAGAGCACAAACACGTTTCCCACAGGCCCGGAGGCTGCAGAGTCCAAGATCACCGTGCTGGCGCACTCGGCGTCGGGTTCCCAGGGCCAGCTTCTCGCTGTGTCTTCGCAGGTGGATGCAGAGGCAGCTCTCTGGGGCCTCTTTTCTACGGGCACTAATCCCACTCGCCGGGACCCCATCCTCCTGACCTAATGACCTTCCAAAGGCTCCGCCTCCTGGATCCATCACATTGGGGATTAGGTGGCCACGCCTGCGTTTTGGGGGTCATGCGCATTCAGACGTGCAGGGGTTACCTGAACTAGCCCTGGTGTCACTCAGGAAACCAGCCCCAGCACCACCCCGAGAGACGCTGCCCTTTCACCCCGGCGCTTGCCTGCGGTCCCTTCTGAGGGTTCTCTTGCCTGTGACTAATGCGCAGAGGGTACGTGACATCTCTCCCCGGGGCCTGCTGGGCCAGGCTGCCCTCGCTGCAGCCGCGAAGCCTGGCACGCACGCTTGTCCCCTGCCCCCTGCTTGTGTTCACTCGAGGGCTAACATTCAGGTGCCATTAATGTATGCAAGGCATTATTGATTTTAACCGATGCCACACTGAGCAACTAAGGAAAGGGACACTATCGCGTAAGGGAACAAAAATACTTAAAAACAGATAAAGGCATGGATGTTATTTGATAGAAAAAGGAATATTTCTGATCCATCTAAGAGGAATTAATACCTACATAGTCGTATTAAGCAATTAGGACAGACTTACGGCTACATCAGGCTAACTTGGAGAGCTAAATTATTGGTATAGAAAATGCTTTTAAAGAAAATAATTCTTCCGCCTAAACCTCAGCGTCATTTTTTCCTTAGGTTTGTGTGGTCTAAGTAGTTGAAGCCAGGGGAAGTCCCCCTTCCCAATGACAAGAAAGGGGAGGCAATGCTAGGACCAGCTGGCAAGACTACTGTTTTGTGCCCCGACAGCGGCTTTGCACCCCCCTGAGAGCCCCAGCAGCTCTGCCTGGGAAGGCACTCCGAGACAAAGAGCAGCGTCACCCGAAGGAAAGCGGAGAGCAGTGTGAGGACATTACGTACATTTAGAAATGGCAGCGAGTGCGTACTATCACAGGTGGAAATGACCGGCATCCATTCCCATGGCAACCGCAGAGGAAAGTGTGCAGATGGGTAAGGGAAAGTCACAAGGACCCAGACAAGCAAATGTATCGACTGTTCTGCAGATTATCCAGTCTCGGGGGGCCCGGGGGAAGGCTGAGCTGGAAATTAGAAAGAGGGGGATGGCGTGCAGGGCAGAGGCCGGCTTTTGCAGCTGCGGGCGGTCCGGGTTGGAAGCCTGGCTTGGCTGCATGATGACTAGGCAGGATAACAGAAGCTCCTCCCCCTCTCCCTACCTGAAGATTGATTGATACAGCCCCTGCTGCCTTATAGGGTCATCGTTTGAATGAACAGATCACAAATAAACTTCTTGGCACACAGCAGGTGCTTTGCTCAAGGTAGCTGCCTCCTGCAAGACTAATGATTTCTGTAACAGGATTTCATTTCAGACTAGGGTACCCCGATGGAAGTATTTCACGGAATTAAAGGCTCACACAGCGTGTCCATGAAACACAGAGCTTATGCAGAAACTATTATAGCGTAAAACGCGGCGTACATTAGTGCCATGGCAACAGCAAACCGGCCCCGCGGTTCCCCGCCAAAACAAATATGATTATGCATCTTGGTGCTCCCCGGGATAAGTTCCTGCGAGGTTTCCGAATGTTGACACGGATAAGTATGGCAACCTATTAAAGATTCGTTTGCTTTTCTATAAGGCAAATCTTTGTTTTACGGAGCTGCTGGGCTGTGATGCAAATGTTACATAGGACCTCGCCAAAACAGCTTTATTAGTGACCGGATATCGGAACGGTGGAACTGAGTACATTCGTATGTCAGGCATTTTCCTTCAATCTAAGCTCGGTGCACTTATGAAAAGCATTCGAAGTAAATCGGTGTTTACATGCTGTGCTCTGTTCTCATTTTCTAATTTAAGCTTAAAAGACGTCCATGGAAAACAGAGGCTTAAAAACTGCAACAGGCATCAACGTTTTGGGGCAGAGAAACGAGCACATGATGTCCCTATTTGCCACGTGTTCTTTTCCCTACTTGTGCCCCCAAATATTCAGTATTTGTTTCTCCACACTGTTTATAAATCGTACTACGCAAAAAGTAAAAGCCAGGTTTTTTTCAGTTACCTGGCAGGCCTTTTGTGAGACCGTATTTTCAGTGAATTGCTGCTGAGCATAAACATGTTTCCCCCTCTCACTTGCGTGAACACAGGCAGCGCTGAAGACCGCACATTTCCACGCTGCCATTCCCGCTGTCCTGGGCTAAGGGGACGATAGGACAGTGGTGGGCCGGAACACCATTTCCTCGCACACCCAGGTAGTCTCCCGGGGGAACCTCTCCCCACCTGCCCGCCTCCTCGCTCAGGTTTGTTTCCATACAGGGTCCTAGAAACACACGGGGCGCCTTCCAACCCATCTGCACGACATTGCGAACATTTTTTGCAGAGGAAACATTATGAATTAGCTGACTAAAACAACGAACAAAAACAATGACCCATCCACAATCTTATGGAACAACCACCTTTTTTTTGGTTTGCTGTTCTCAGTAAAGAAGCAACAAGCAATTCGTGCCTATTGTTTGCAATTTGAAAATCTGGGTTGCCTACCATAGCAGTGACCAGAGACTCTTCTCCCATCAGCCCTCAGGCCCCGTGATGTGCGGGGCCTCCTGTGAGTCCAGGTTCTTCTGGGAGCCTGCTCTTGCTCGCTCGGCAGGATTTCTCAGATGTTGTCACGCATCCCTGCATATGGAAGCTCATCTTCAACGAGAGCTTAATACGTGCCTGGAAGCACGGAAGAACTTCATGCATTAAGTTTTTAGTTCTTACAGGAATTCCATGTCGTCTTCCTCCTGTGTGAAAAGAAGGTGACGTAGGTGAAGGATCCTGCCCCGGGTCGCACGACTGGTCTGTGCTCTGACACCAGACCTCGGACCCGGATGCTCCGTTGCCCACGTGCATTTCCAGACGGGCTCCACGGTTCAGCACGTCAGAGCGGCGGCTCATAACCCTCTGCTGCCCGCTGTCCGACATCCCGTGGAAAAGTTCGGATCCGTGCAAACTCACCGTCACCTTGGTGAGGCACGCAGAGGGCGGCTTGCACTTCCGCTGGCCACGGGAAACCAGTATGAGGGCAAGCACCTCCCAAATGTAGACCTTTGAAACTTCGATGAAGAACTGAATTAAAAATACAAATGAAAAATAAAATTAAAAACAATGAAAATGGAGGCATTAAAAAAAGGATGAATGGTCAAAGCTTTTGGTTTGATTCATATCCTTAATGCAGAACATATTGTTCTGAATACTCTTCACCAATCTTGGCAAAAATAAACGAAGGGGCCCTTGAAGTGGCTCCTAGTGAGGGAGTGGCGGGCAGAACGCCCATTCCAAGCACGGGGAACGTGCCTGGGTCAAGTTCAAGGTCACATCCTCTCCACAATCTCCAACAGATTCCCCCACCGACCAAGTACCACAGACACACGAGGAGCAACAGACTTATGTGTCAACCGTTGGGAAGTGTGGAGTGAGCGTGAAACACAGGTTTTCTCCAAAGCTTCACACACGGTGAAGCTCTCAGCCAGGAGCACACCGTGAAGTTCCCAGAAGTTTTTGAGCGCGAAGATTTTCAGTTTTTGAGACTCATTCAGAATGACTGCTTTTTGGGGTAATGCTCATTTTTTAATCAGAAAAAAAATGACAGGATTTTATCGAATTGTTTTTGTGGACTGGACGATGCTGACGTTGCTGATCAATGTCTTCTACGCCGTTGGGTGGTGGTGCTCAGGCTGGTGTAAAAGGAGTGAGTCCGTCCCTTGCAAAAGGGCGAGTTTCTGGGACGCACACCCAGCGGTTCCCGTCCAGCCAGCCTGGGCTTGGGCCCGGGGGTCTGCACTGCACCAGGAATGGCCAGCGACCTGGGTGCAGAGGCAGCGGAGGCCTCCATCCAGCTGGGCCTGCAGCGCTCCTGAAACAGTGGGTTTTAATATCGGCTGCACATTACAGTGGTCCGGAGGGCCTTTCCAAATCTCGCTGACTCGTCACGTTCCACACCAATTAAATCTGAGTCTGAGGGATCGCATCAGTAATTTGTTTTAAAGCTCCCAGGTGACTCCAAAGCATAGCCAGGAGGGAGAACCAGGGCTCCTCGGGGTTCGCTGCGGGGAGCTCTCAGCATCTCTGGCTGCAGAGGACTTGGAAATACTTCTCGAGGTCTACAGCCCGCGTCCCGGGCTTCCCTTGTCGGTGGGCTGGCCTCTGGGTTAAGGAGCTTATCAGAGATGGCTGCCGGGAGCGTCACCTTTCTCTAGGGGGAAGCAGTTCTCTCAGAAAGAGCTCTTAGTCCTTTCCCCACATGGTACTCCAAAAGATCCCTTAATGGAAACAAAAATCTAAATCTAAAAGTTGGAACAGATACAGAAGTGCTGGGGAGAAAGAAATAATTCTTCCCAAATTTTTCTTTCCCAGAAGAACATGGGTTGACCGCATTTTAGCTTGGATGCAGGCATACCTGCAGCTGTAATTCGTTTGTTAATAATTATAAGGCCGTGAGTCCTTATCCTAAATCCTTTGTGCTAGACGCTTCTCAGGATTCAAAACATTCTGTATTTTATTTTTAGATTTTACTTATTAATTTTTAGAGGGAAGGGAGGGAGAAAGAGGGAGAGAAACATCAATCTGCAGTTGCCTCTTGCACGCCCCCTACTGAGGACCTGGTCGAAAACCCAGGCATGTGCCCTGACTGGGAATCAAACCAGCAACCCTTTGGTTCGCAGGTCAGTGCTCAATCCATTGAACCACACCAGCCAGGGCCAGATTTTGTATTTTAAAAGAAAGCAGCATGTTCTGTTGCATGAGCAGGATCTGTAGCACTGCGTTATACATGAAGATGGACCCTCAAACACTACACAAGGTGCGGCCCCTCCCATCTACCCAGGTTCGGTCTTGGCCCCACGATGAGTTAGCAACCTTACAAGAAATATTTGGGTTTTAAAGTTTATAATTGTAAATTTGTGGAACTGCAAAATTCCAACCAATTATTTTTTTTTTCAAAGAATCTTCATGGTTTCTTTTACTTATTATTATTATTATTTTACTTTTTATTTTTTTCTGTGGCTTTTATAGGCAACTAGAATTTGTCTTAGAAGAAAAGAACTGTGTGCATATAATCTCATTTGATCTTAATACAATCCACTTAAAGGGTATTATTTCCGTTTCACAGCTGAGAAATCTGGGTCTCTGAAAGGTTAAATAGCTTGTGAAAAGTTCCATTATTATGGGCTCACATCCAAACGCCTGACTTCAAAGTCCGCTGGACCACACAGCTTCCTTGCTGGTAAACCTGAAGACTACATCATAGAATTAAAGACCTGCTCCACACTCACCCCCTTTGATGTTTAGGCTAAAAACCTCAGCCGATCGCTGACAACCTCCCCTTATAACACAGAAAGCTGCTTACAGTCACCTGGAAACGAAGATGCTGGAACAACACTTAACCTCGGTATTCGGTCTCTCGCGGTCAGATCGCCGAACTTGACACCGACTGATCCTTTGTCCAGCTCAGTAAGTCGGTGTCTGAAGAAACGCTGAAATAATATGTGAAATGCATTTTGTAGGTGTCCCGAGCCCAACCTAGTGAGCGTGGTCAAGAAGAGCGTTCCCAGGGGAGGTCCTTCAAAGACTGTCTCGCGAGGCTGTTCAGCTGGATGATGGGGATAAGCCCCTGCGAACATCTGCGATTAAGGCAATAGACGTAGGTGCGCCTGGGCGCACTGGCATTGGCGTTGGTGTTGGCGTTGGGCTGCAACGCGAAGGCAAATACAGAAAAACGTGTCCTTCTGTGCGGGTTCCTACTGCTCCCCCAAGGGATCGGGCACTGGGCTGTTACTTCTCTTTCAAATGTAGTTCTGAACGCCCCCCACCCACACACACACATAGCCCTTGCTGTGTGTGTTGGCTTTTCCTGTTTTCCCGTGCAAAGTGCTCTTTTTGCCTGTTCCCCTATTTTTTTCCAGGGGAAATCGCTCGTGGCACATCATGTCTGCTGGTGTGTCATCGCCAGATGTTCATGTCATGAATAAATGGCAGTTTTGTTCTCAATCACTTTTTTAAAAACTGCAGAACGTAATTCCTGCAAAAGGGCAAACTACAGATTTTCATGTCGATCTTAGAGCTTCCCAAGTCGGCATGCGATGCAGACTTCAGAATTTACCAAATTTAAGGATCTAAAATGACTTTTCAGAAAAGGTGCTTATTTTTCTGGGGAACCCCGCCCTCAAGGACTGGCTTCAGTATTTTGCTCAGTGACTTGCTGTGGACTTGAACGAATGCTTTTCTCATGGACGCGGCACTTTCCAATCTTTGGCTCTGGGCTCGAGTCCACCATCCGCTCCCTGAGCCTCGGACTGTGTGCCCTTGGGCCGAAGGGCCCGCAATTGTGCTGATGGGTGATACATATGACCGCTCTTCCTTGTGACTCCGAATTACGCTTTCATGCATGAGTTTTTTGTTTGCCCACTGCGTGTTTGCACTGTTACCTACGAATAACACTTGTGGTTGCAGAATAAGAACGCTTACTCTAAAGGAGAGACTCCTTGTCCGCCAGTTTGCCTGGGAGTCTGTTCCTCCACACAGGTGATCTGCCGATGGGAAAGGGAGCGATAGGGTGACTCCTGGCACCGGACTGGTGGGTGCTCTGTGGCATTTCAGGTTGCGCACCTGCACATCTAGCTGACGTCACTGTCATACTACAGAATCCTAGTCTTACAGATGGCCAGGACCTTCGTCCTTAGCTTGTCCCTTCCCCCGATCCCGTCAGGGAAAGCCGCCCCCCAGGCTAGAAGAAAATTAATCTCAGGGTTTAAAGCCTGCTGAGATAAAAAAGATCCATCGCTTTCATTCCATGGTGTGGTTTCCTTTGGCCTTGACAGTGAAATTAATGAACAGATGGGCCCTGGGCTGTCTGGTATATCCCTTCCATGGACTTAGAAATTATTATTTAATTCCCCCCTTAACGTTCTCTTCTCTATGCACAGTCACTTCGATATTGTATTTTCATCGGTTCTCTCTCTGCTAACGACCACCTTTCAGTGACCAGCCCCGAGCAGAGCGGCGCGCTTCTCGTTCCAGTCAAATTGGAAAAGTCATCTCAGAGGTTAAAGCTTAAGTGTGACATGAAACAGAAACGGTGCTGATCACAAAAAAGCAGGCGTTTTCCCAGGGCCCCAGGACCTCAAAATGCAGTCAGTTCAGAAACAAATGGTCGCCCTGCAGCTGAACTTGATAATGACCTAGCATCAGGCAAAGGGCTATTAGAGGTAGGGATAGGAAACCTTAGCAGTTGGTGAACTGTGATTTTTAAATGCCAAGACTGAACTCAGTATTTCACAGGCCTCAATAGCACACTTAAAGTTGTACGTTCAGCCCTGGCTGGTGTGGCTCAGTTGGTTGGAGCATTATCCTGTAGACTGAAGGGCCGTGGGTTCAGTCCCTGGTCAGGGCACCTACCTGGGTTGCAGGTTTGATCCCCAGTTGGGGCACGTACAGGAGGCAACGGATTGATGTTTCTCTCCCCACCCTCCCCAAAAGCAATGAAAAAAGGCCTTAGATAATGATAAAAAAAGGTTGTATGGTCAAGGCCCTATTCCTAAGGCGACCTTTTATCCCTATTTGGAATGGTGCCAATGTGAGCGAGTTGTCCCTGTGTCTCACTCGCATCCACTCCCCACCTCAGCATGTCCAGGTTTAGGTTACACAGTCCCATTGCCCGTTCTTTGTCACTTCTGCATCGCTTGCTTTGTCCCCTGCTTCTGTCCTGCTTGGTGTTGATGATCAGCGACCTGTCTCCAATCCTTTCTCTGCTTTCTCACAGTCCTTCAGCATATCTGTTCCACTTGGCAGGGCGACTGGTGGCTGTCCCCTGGGCTCAGGATCACCTTCGGCAAATGTAACAAGCCTGGTAGACACGTCATGATCTAGGTCAAGGCAACTCGGATTCCCAGCCCTTCCGAAAACCGTCCCCTTGTTCCCTCTTTTTTAACTCATTTCCTTCCTTCCTACCACCACGTCTTCGCCCTTCACCTCCCCACCATCAGTTGCTACGCACTGATTAATCTCCAGTTCACACCTTGCCGTCTTTCCAGCCGTCGCTGCCTGCCAGGCTCCCTCCCGATGGGCGACTTTGTGTTGAGATGCTGGGCATCCAGTGTCTGTTCTCAGCTCAGAGACTCCATGCCCTCACAAGGCCGGTGGAAACAAGACCGTGACGTACTGTGTCCGTGGTTCTGATGGCTTTTACCGGATCATTGTGTATCGTGGGACTCCGACAAATCGTTTTTGTCCCAAAGCCATGTCTGCACTGCTGTAAAGGCAACCGGAGAGAGCTTTGAGATAAACAGCTGAAGTCCCCGACATCTTCATCAGACGTTTCACAAGGGAAATGCAGGTTCCCAAGGTCCTCTCAGGAGCTAGGAGCAAGCACACTCTGCTCACGACTGATTTTTACCGATGCTGTTTTTCTCTGCGGTTGTGCGGGTCAAACCTAGAAAATAAGAGAGTGCCTTAAGCAGTAGTTAGTGATATTCCCCGAGTAGTGATTTGATAGGCCTACTACCTTCAGTGAAAATGAAGTTTAATGTCATTGCACACATTTTTTCAAAACTGTTTTAACTCATTAAACATTTTACAGTTTAATTGGAAAAAGGCTTCCGTACACGGGAGAGACCACGTGGTGTGCATCCATTTCATGAAATTCCGTAGGAGGCCTTGACTTCGAGTCAGGACCAAACTGCTCTGCCGAGCACGCAGAACCGGGATGGTGAAACCCTTCTGCAGTGCCGCTGCTCTGGCTGGGGCCGTCGCTCACGCTCGACCTTGACGTGACCCTGTGCGTGGCATGATCCCGGTGTCCTACCCGTTTTCCACGGCGGGGCTTCAGCAGCCACGGTGGGACCTTGCATGTCTGACCCCGTGTAAATATTAGCCGTTCCACAGGGCTCATTTGTACCCAATTCTGTTGTTTGTAAAAAAAAAAAAAAAAAAAAAAGTAGAGAGTAAAAAGGCTTCGTGGAGGATAGAGGACCGCCTATGGTCTGGCTTCCTGCCCTGAGAGTGTTGAAGCAGGACTCGGTCAGTTACCAGATGTCATCACGCCCCCACCGCGCCTGTGCCGGCTGTCCGGTGGGGGTGGTGCCGGCTGTCCGGTGGGGGGTGGTGCCGGCGAAGCCCCAGCATCCCAGCAGCGCCGAGCAGAACGCTCAGGTGCCTGGCTCGGCCGTTCTTCCTCTCTCCAAATACCAGTGTTCATTGGGCAGAAAGCAGGTACAACGTCTTCACCTTTACTTGGTTAATTAAGACTGTGAAACGCAACGTGCAAGCAGCAGCGAAGCCGACGGTAGGACCCCTAGCGCTAGTGCAACAACGCCGTGTGGTTTCGCACCCGAAACCTGTACGGGCCACGGTTCTCTGTTGGGCTGACGATCGTTGGTGAGAAGGCTCAGCACGTGCTGCAGCCGCGCCCCTTCCCGCAGACCCTGACCTCGGCATTCCTTTCTCTTTGCAGAACCACCTCGCCGCCTTCGCAGAGGTCACATGACACGGAAGCCGCCGGGCTCGCCCTGCATTGGACGTCCTCCCTGTTCACCGTCCATTCGTAGCACCCAAAGCTTGTTTGGTTGCAGAAGAAGTTTCTCAAGCTGTCTAATAATTTTTATAATGTTAAAACCAGTGTCGATGTGTCTGTCCCCTCCCCCCCCACTAGACTGTGAGCTCCTCCCAGGCAGGGCCGTGTCTTCTCTGTACCCATCCCCCCCCCCAAGACCTACAGCAACGTCCACCACAACGCAGGTGCGCAATTCAAATGGGATGACCTAGCGGAAGCGTTAATTCCGAAATAACGCGTCCACTTTGGTTGCTCAGAGAATGACGGAAACCACGTGAAAAGAAACCTCTACACGAATCCTATTTGTATAAGAAATCCCTCCATTTGGGGCGAGTTATGCTTCTTAATTTTTCACATTCTCTCTTCAGCGGTGTACTGTGTTTCGTTTGAAGTGGGGGTTTTCGCTTTACTCTTCAGCATGACATTATGTCCATCCCGACAGGTTTCAGTGTGTGAGATCACTTTACTTTTAGAAAGTACGTTCTAAACTAAAATAACGTTGCACATAGTATGATGCTCAATTTCCCTTACAATGCCATCCACCCTGTACCTTCTAAGACTGGTGCTTCTGCTTTTGAAGGGGAAAATGCCAATTTTTACTGTAATAAGTAATGTATCATAATTAAAAACTATTTATTTGGATTTCTGTTGCTGGCAATTGTGCTTTTAATTGTTGACTTGCACCGTCTGAATGTGGACAGTGTGCAGGGCAGTTCACGTGACTACAGCCCGCAGCGGCACCTACGTCCTCGGCCGTTTTCCATCGATGGCAGTGTCTCGGGTGCGGTGAAAGCACTGTTTGGGTTTTTTTACTGGTCACATTTCCACCCCGTTGAAGTAGGAAGGAACCACACCCTGACAACATGCTGCAAATTCTGTAAATGCCAGACATGTGGTTAACGCATTTTGCTTTGCACGTATGTAGTACTTTATATTGTGCAAAGTATATTTTTCATTTACTATATCATTTCATCCTCACTCACAGTAGTCCCAGGTAAACATTAAGAGTCTGGCTTTCCTTTTATAGATGAGAAAAATGCAGCCCAGTTCCACCTCGCTGGTAAGAGGCGGTTAAAGTTTAGCTTCACCTCTTCTGATCCTGGACCAGGGTCCCTTCCCAGTAGCTCACAGCTGCCGCATCCAGCGGACATGCTGAGGCCTTTCCGAGGCTGGGGAGCCTGGGAAGCCCCCTATAGCAAAAAAAATGAAATGCCAAAATAAAGTTACAAAAACTGTGCTGTGGTTTACCTTTGTTTAGGAATGAGCACTTTCGAATAGCCAACAACACAGTAAACTGTTTTCCTGTTAAAAAAATCACGTCAAGAGTAGCGAGTGGTGAGGCCTTCGGGAAGGTTGAAACCTAAATCAGAGGCCCCTGGTCACGCTGACCCCCGTGCCCTAGTGCCCCCGCCCCCCAGGAGGGGCCCTGAGGGACATACTTTACACTGAGCGGGTGGAATTAAGAGTGAAAATCATCAGCAAGGTGAACGGGACTATAATAAAATCACTTAACATATTTCTGAACAATGACTTGGCCACCTGGAGAGACAGGCTGTGCAGCTTCGCCTCCTGCGAGCTGTCGTAAGTTGACTGGAATGATACTCTGGACCTCGCCAGAACTAAAGAAAATAAATTTTGAGTCTTCTCTGTAATTTCACCAGAATTCAGAAAATAAATACAACCACCGACTTTTCCATGACTTCCAAAAGAGATGTTATGTCTTCTTTTCCATCCCTGTGTAGAGTTATAACTCTTTTTTTTTTTTTAGTGGGGCCAAAACCGGATGTTTCATATTACTACCAATACCAGACCTTTAAAGCAAATTCAATTCTGGTGGAAATTTGGAACATGAAAAAGCTTGGAATGCCTGGACCCTCTTTAAAAACTTGGGCAATAATAGGAACGGGGGGGATTTGCTTCTGAGCGTGCTCGGCACAGGGGACTTCATGATGTCTTAGGAGGCAGGACTCCCAGTAAGACTTTCAGAGTTAGGTCAGTTCTGTCGGTCCTGGTATCCGTTTTCCAAGGAACCAGTTGGTAAAGTCTTCCTGTTGGAAGCCTTCGCTGTGTATTTGCACGTACGTTGGAGCTTTGCACCTTCCTAAACCTGGTCTCAGTGCAGGACTTCAAACTCCCCAGAAGCCTAGACCGGACGCCGGCTCACAGTAAGGTCCTCTCCAATCGTTCAATGCCGTGGTCCCGAGAGTGTGCAATGAATGATCCCTCCATCAAGGAATTTCAGAAAACAAAAAGAGACACGTGCAGAAGGCAAAAAGCCGGCAAAGACCCCTTAAGACCCATTATTACTCTCTGTTCCAGAATAATGAGAAACCATATTGAAGAAAATACTAATTGGGAAACATGTACATATAGAATCCAGTAAAGGCAGGCAAACGCGTTGTCGTTCCGATGAAGACAACTTCTTATTGCACTCCCGGGGTCGGTGGGTCAGCCTGACACTTCCTGTGGCCTCCGCACGGCGGAGCTTCCGCACCTGTTTTCCACGACCCCTGAGATGATCTGAAAGGCTCCCTTACGTTACGAGACAGGCGGGCGGGCCTTCTTCCACGGACTGTCGCTTCCACCCTGACGGGGCCTCTTTTTTCTCAGGATCTGCCCCAGCCCGGCGTCTCGGCGTCTCGGGGTCTGTCAGCAGTGAAAGAGCAGTGGGGAGGGAATATTCTCTGTTGTGTAACGCAGTTTTCAAATAAAGATTTTAAAAATGAAATTAAAGAAACGAACTTTGATGCCCCCCCCCCCCCCACGTGTGAATCCCTTCTTGGGGGCGGACGATAAAGAGTGCTCGCCAGTCAGAGCCACTGCAAATGCTGGGGAAGGGCACGCGGTGGTCAGATGAGACCAGCTCCTCAGCGGCCAAGTGACCCTGTGCAGCCCACGGGCCGTCCCCTCACCGGCAAATCACAGCCGCCTGCAAACACCTGGGACGCTCTGCAGGTAGACAGTCGACGGCATCCCTGGCCCCCTAGTGCCGGCGAGGGGCTCAAGTCTGGGCGTAAATCACCTTGTTTCCGCCTCTAAAACGGTGCCCTGGGCAGGTACCAAATGGTCCTAGGTTGCCCTGCAAACACTGATCTCCTCGCAGTTGGCCAGGCCTGGGCTTTCCAGTGAATTTTCTGGGTTATGATTCTCTTAAAATATCAATTATGGAAATTTTTCCACATAGTAAGTGGATGATTCCCTTTTCAGAAGAAAAAAAGTTCTGAGTATTTTTAATTCTTCTTTCCTGCTGCTTTCATTGGTAGATGATAGCTCGTTCCCAGTCTGATAGAGTCTCAGGACACAGTTGAGGGTTAATAAAAGAAGGAGAAGAAGAAGAAGGAGGAGGAGGAGGAGGAGGAGGAAGGAGGAGGGAGAAGAAGAAAGAAGAAGAAAGAAGAAGAAGAAGAAGAAGAAGAAGAAGAAGAAGAAGAAGAAGAAGAAGAAGAAGAAGAAAGAAGAAAAGAAGGAGGAAGAAGGAGGAGGAGGAGGAAGAGGAAGAAGAAGGAGGAGGAGGAGGAGGAGAAAGAAGAAGAAGAAGAGGAAGAAGAAGAAGAAGGAAGACAGATGGAGGAAGAAGGAGGGGAAGGAGGAAGAAGGAGGAGGGAGGAGGGGGGGAGGAGGAGGAGGAGGAGGAAGGAGGAGGAAGAAGAAGGAGGAGGAGGAGGAGAACGAAGGAGGAAGAAGGAGGAGGAGAAGCAGCATCCAGCTGCTGTCCCCAGCCCAAGACGTGTGAGTCATGCATGGGTTGTGGTATCTAAACTCTAAAGTTGACTGCCATTTTCAAACCTGTGGCCTTTCAAATCCCGAGGACCTCCAGGTAAAAAAAATACAGACGAGTGGACACACCACGACCTCCAGCATTCAGACAAAACCACCAAGTTCACATCCGCGGACGCCCTTCTTGACAAGGGCTGTCCCGGCAGACGCCATCCTCTGGCCTGTTTGCCCTCCGAGTATCGCATTTATAAATGCGTTTGCATTTTCATCTTGTACTGAAACACTCCCACTTCTAGAAAAGAGAAATCTTTTTTTCTTCCCAGGAGGAAAAAAAAGGTAGTTTTAAACTGATATTTTTTTTTTAAAAAGAAGAAAACACTTTTTAAAGTAGTGAAACATTTTAGGTATGAATCGGGTGCCCAGGAAGGCCTTGCAGCAAGTGCTGTGGACCCAGGGCCACCTGCCGATGGTGAGAAAGACAGACGCGGCCCCTGCCCTTCAGGATGGATGCCCCCGCAGCCCCGACACCGAGGGTCCCCGAGACGGCAGCGGACCCGCTTCCTGTTATGAAATAAGATGTGTGGGCTCGTGCCAGATGTGCCACTGCTGTTCCTTCGGCTTGTTCGCTGTTACGATACTGACCTCACATTAAAGACACCCAACCATCAAAAGTGGCCTGCACGTATATATTTGCTGTGTGTAAGCAGATCCTGAAGCAAGGTATTTTTTCTCACTACTAAAAGTGGAGAAAGCGTGACAGGATGAGAGACCGGGGCAGGCCCAGGAGGAACGGAAAATCACCAGGCTAGAAATGGCACCGGGGGAGCTGCCTGCAGACCCTACCCAGGAAAAGCAAACGGAGACCAGGGTCTGGGGTCGGCCTGCCCGGCGAACCAGGATGCAGCTTGAACGTGGGCCTGCACCCAGCAACCACCTGCAGCCAATCAGACTCTGATACCCCAACTGCAGGTTTTTGCATTTAAACACCCGGATCTAAGAACAACCCAGCGAGTCCCAGCCTCCCTCGGTTGGCTCCACTTTCCCTTCTGTTCCCGCTAATAAACTCTGCTCTCCTTAGGCTGCTGTGTCCTCCGGTATCTTGAGTGACTCGGACCTAACACAGGAGGTTTCCAGGTTTTATCTCCAGGCAAGAACTCAAAGACGTGTCAAAACATTCAAGAATGTTTGCAGCACATGGTTCAGTGTTAATGTCACATGGTTTTATTGTAAATAAAACGTAAAGCTTCACGATCATAAATTGCAACAACTGAATACAAAAGTATAAAACTTCCGCGCAGTGCAATGTGCAGGCTCTCTGAGCCGGCTCGCTTTCTTTGTGATTTGGTGCTTTGTCTCAATGGAATCAACCCATCTATTACACCTGAAAAACCAAATGATGGGGACCTGGCATTTTTTTCAGTGAAACTCCTAAGACGTGTGGTGGCGGGATCTGGGATCACGTCAACGCTGTTTCAGAGCCTTTGCATTTGCGCTGAATACTCGGCCCTGATCTTGAAATGCTGAAGACGTGCGGACATACCAGCTGGGTGTGTCGCATCCATGGGGACTCTGACACTGTCCACTTTAACAATATATATTTTAAAGAGATAACACAGCCATTTCTCAACGCCTAGGTTTCTCTCATCATTGCTAGCTCTTTCCAATTCAACAGATTTTCAGGACCATTGCAAGAATTACAGAAGCAATAGTCACATAAATTCTCTTCTATTCAGGTTAAATATATGCACGTTATATATAGATAAAATTTCATGTGGGGTGATAAGACCAAGCAGACACTTCTATTCCTATTGTTAATGAGTTCAGTTGTGTCTCCCTAACATTAACACACTGCAGTCGGACCCCAAGTATCTCACGCTGTGACCGTGCTTGGAAGTAGAGCAGTTGCAGGTATAATGACTAGAGAAGAGGGGGACCCCGACCCCACGTGCCTGATGTCCTCACAGAAAGGGGGGATCCCAATCCCAACACAGACGCTCACGGGGACAACACTATGTGAGACGCAGGCAGAGATCGGGGTGAGGTTTCCACATGCCAGGGACCCCGAAATTGCCCGTGAGCCACGAAAAGGTGAGTGAGAGGCACAGAACAAATTCTCCCCCACGGGCGTCAGAAGGAAGCGCCCCCTGGATGGCCGGTTCCAGCCCCTAGAACTGCGGCACAACAGTCTGTGTTGGCTACGCCACCTGTACGCTCAGCGCTAACAAACCAACACACCTGTTTATTTCCAGTCCCGGGGAGCGGTGGAAAGTCTCAGGCAGCCGGGGGCGAGTTCGCGTTATTTAAACCCACTCATCTCCGCATCCGTCAGGTTACACTCGATTTCACGCACGGAAGAGCCAACCCTCCCTCCGAGCCCCCAGTACTTACTGTTTGTTTCCGGTCCCCACAACACGGCCCCCACGGGGCACCTGCAGGCTCTGACCTAGTGGTAGCCGTGGGAAACCGAGACGCGGGCCGGTGGAGGGGCCGCCGTTTGGAACACGGGCCCGGACGCTGGCGGAGCGGCAGAGAGCCGCGCGGCGCGGGCCCGGCCTCAGTGCGCCCCAAAGAGACACAGGCCGCGTCTGCTCGGCTTTCATCGGCCCAGGCCCAGCGCCTGCGCACGACCCTGCCCGAGCGTGACCCCGTGGGAAGTGCCCGGAAAAGAGGAGGCGGGGCACCGAGTAGATCGTTAAACCATCCGGATGGCCAGGGGTCAGAACGGATGTTACTGTACATCCAGATCCGTTCATTAAATCCTTCCCGTTCCATCTCCATTCAACGCTGTTTATCCAGGGTCCGACCGCCTGCCCAGCACCATGACGCAGCCAAGACAGAACCCCTGCGTCCAGCCGCTTTCCACTTCCCTGGAGGACTCAGTAAAGTAAAGAGGAACGTAAACGTGCGACGTAAGTTTAGACGCTGGTCGTGGGATGGAGAGAAGTGAGCCACGACGCGGCTGCCGAGGGACCCCCGCGTGGGGAGGCGGAGGCGGGGAGCACGCCTTCCTGGCGCGGCGACAGGCCCGGCAGGGCCCCCCAGCAAGGTTCCTTTTCCCTCCGCCAACACCCGAGATCATTGGCATCCACAGGGGAAGACTCAGAGTGAACGCCGTGACTATTAAATTAGAAAACACAGAAAAAAGACTCACACGGCCAAGCCTGGCAAGGATGGGAGAGCGCGGATCCGAGCCTTTGTATTGCTGCTGGCGGGCGAGTCCCTTCGGAGCGCGGTTTGGCAACACTTTCACGATCCAGCAATTTCCTTCCCATGAATCTGTCTCCAGAAGTCATATAACTTAATAATCACAAGATGGTTGTCACAGGGTTCTTTGTGCGAGATCGGAAACCTCGTGAATGTACAGCAGCGGGGGACTGGATTACTTCTTACCCAGTACACAGAGTATGATGCAGTCACTTAAATGGGGGTTATACGCATTATGTAGCAACAGGAAAAATGTTTATGCTGTAATTTCAGGTTTAAAAAGGATGCAAATTGTACCCTATAATTGCTGAGATGTAAAAAATCATATGTAAATGCATAAGATTAAAAGAACGTGGAGAAGTGAAATAAATCCAGAATGTGCAATTTGTGGTAATTAAAAATATACCTCGTTACCTTTTTCAAATGTTTAACCAGTACTTCCACCAGAGTGGATTCAAAGTTGTAATTCTGAGGCCCCCGAGGAACAGCGCCCCCGGCTCCACAGGCTTGGTCCCACTGAAACCCTAACATCTTGGTACTCTGATCGGACCAAACCTTACCCCACCCTCATGTGTAACCTTCACGTGAGCATTTTGTGATTTCTTTGTTAAATTGCTATGTCTTTACGAAATGGCCTGTAGCTTAAACAAATAAAACCTGAAATTTCGTGAACGATGTAACTGGCCAGAACTTCTTCCTAATCCGTTGCGATAAAATGTGGACTTAAAATTTTAAGATATTTTAAGTGTGTCCACTTCTGCTTGTGGGTCAGGAAGCTGAGAACTGTGAGTTGACCTTGGACCCAGAACACGGCGGCAGGCAGCAGGTGGCTGGAAGAGGCGCGCAGAGGCGGCGGGGGGGGGGGGGGGGGGGGGGGGGGGGGGGGGGGGGGGGCTTAGTGAATTCGGGTGGAACAGGGTCACACTGTGTGCAGATGACTCTTTTTAGTGGGGCTCTTCCAGAGGGCGAAAGGAAGCAGGGAAGTCGCTGAATGGGGAAGGTGGGTCGAGGGAGGGCGTTTTTAAGATGGGAGAAGTGATGGTGTTTTTGTATGCCCATGAAGAAAACATAACAGGGAGAGAGTGGCTATTGTCTGGGACCTAGAAGGACAGTTGGCAGAAATCCGGTTGTTGAATGGACAGAGGGGATGGAGTCAGCGCACGAGGAAGAAGCTGGCGATTCTTCCCCCATCACCCGGGGGGATGGGGAGGATACAGACATGGCCGGAGCTTGGGGAATTCTCTGTGGGTGCTTTGTCAGGAAGGTGAGAAAGGTGTCGAGGGTGAGAGGCGTGGGGAGAGAGGAGGAGGTGGGAGGAAGGTGCGCAGGAGAAGTGAATAATGACCTGAGCGGAAGCCGTCCTGCAGGGCTGCGTTAAGGGCCCAATGAGCGTCCTGTGAGCCTCAGTGACAGCGTCACCATGGCTGCTGGTTTTGATGCCACACACCCTCACCTGAGCAGGTACGGGGAGGAGGCAGGCAGACCTTTGGATTCCACCAAAACTGAGACTTTGCCCAATAAATACCGCAAAGGTGAGCAGGTGTTCAAGGAAGTGAATATAAAGGTCGAGAACAGAAGTTGAAGGAAGGACAGGCGGGCGTGAGAATAGGTAAAAAACTGGCAGCATCCACGGACTGCAACTGAAAGGGGGTTGACACGGTGGTCAGAGTGATAGCATTGCAGGGAGGCGCAGAGAGGCTGGGAGGCACTGTTCAGAGACCGGGCGCTTGGATGGGAGGTTCCGGGGGGATTTCCAGGGCTGGCACTGCCGTGGGAAGGCGGTCGGGGGCGGTTTGGAGGGGAAGCGTCGCTGGAGGAGAGCAGTCCGAGACACCGAGACTTTAGGGGTCTGGGAAAGCACCTGAGTGAACACGGCAGTCGCCCACTGTGGGGCAGGCACGGTATGGAGAAGGTGATGGTGTCCAGCATGCCGCACCTCTCCAGGGAATGGAAGGGTGTCGGTAGGTAGATGGGTCAGTAGATGGATCTGGAAAGGACAGAGCAGGGACCTGAGGACAAAGGAGGAGTCCCAGCTCACCCTTCGTGCCTGTCGTACCATCAGGGCAGGGGGAAAGTGGCCCCCCGTGAAAAGAGGCCCCCAGCAAGGACAGTCCTCCCGGGAGAATCTGGTCTCATCGTTGTTCTCAACAGAACAGGCAAGGTGTCTGGAAATCGCCCAGGGGAGAATGGCTGTCGCCAAGTCTGCCTGGCTGGCTGCTGAAGCGTCTGGCTCGACACTTTCTCCGGTGCCTTAGGAGGTGTTGCCAGTAGCTGTATTTCTGGCAGTCGGCACCAACCCCAAGCCGCTGACAACTCTGAAGATCTCACACCTATTGATGACAAAGTTAGTTTCCACATGATGAAACCGAGACTCCCCCCTGCCGCTCCCTTCTCCCCCTCTCCCCTTCCTGTCTCTCTGTCTTTGGAGGGGAGGACAAGCCAAGAGCGGATGCGGTAGTTGAAGGCACTTCCGCTGCTGTTGGAAGAGAAGGTAGGGAAAGTCTACTGTCAGGAAACAGTAAATATAAAACCAAAGTGTGCGGCTTGTCAGCACACTGTGCCACCCCACGTGGGCCGCGCCGGAGCCTGAACGAAACCAGAGGGGGCTCTGAGACGTGACCCTCCACGCGGGGAAACGTCAGAAGACTAAATTACGGAGGAAAATCTATCCATGGCCAGATGCTCATCTGTCACAATTCTGCACATCTTCTTTTAAATTTGGTTTTCCAGTCAAGGGAACTTATTCTTAGGGGTTAATGTACTAGATTACTAGACTGCAGTTGGAAATCAACATTTATCTGATGAAATAAAGTGAAATAACTCATAGCAGCCCCCACGGTGAATTTTCTTACCAAATAAGGCTTGGAGTAGAGATAAGATTGCTGAATTTCAAGTCAGAATATCGGAGTCCGGCGTAGACTCTGCTCTGTGGCTGACCTCTTGCTTGAGTCTGAGGAAAACGTTCATAACCTCCGTTCATTGGTTCATCATAGGAGACTCCAGCTGATTTCATGAAGGTCACGTCAAGGGCAGCAGCCTCTCTGATCTCACAGGTGGCCGCCCTTCCCTCACACCGAAGACCACTCACTCCTACACCCCCACGTGCTGGCCACATGCCAGGATGGCCCCCAACGTCTGTCCCCTCCGGGAACTCCTGCCCTCCGCCGTCCCCACCAGAGTGACTCCGAGCTGACCTGGGCGGCCGGTGGACCCTGTGGAACTTATAGCATGTGACTTCCAAGGGCAGTTCACGGAACCCTGTGGTTTTCACCTTGCTCTTCCCTGAACTACCTCTCTCTAGAGACATCGGCTGTCACATCACATGGACGCTCAAGAAGCCTAGGTAGCCCAGACCAGCGTGGCTCAGCTGGTTGGAGCGTCATCCCATAAACCGAAATGTCACAGGTTCAATTTCCTGGGCCAGGGCACATAGCTAGGTTTCGGGTTCAATCCCTGGCGGGGGCATGCATGAGAGGCAACCGACTGATGTTTCTCTCTCACATGGATGTTTCTCTCCCTTTCTCTCTCCCTCCCTTCCTTCTCTCCAAAATCAATAGCATGTCCTCGGGTGAGGATTAAAAAAAGGAAGAAGAAGAGGCCTGTGGAGAGGCCCATTTGGCGAGGAAGCACAGCCTCCCCCCAGTAGCCAGCACCCACTCGCTCCCCATGTGCGAGGGCCACCTGGGGGGCAGCCCCCGCGGCCCCAGACGGCATCCTGCCTGAGACCTCACGAGAGAGCCCGGGCCAGAGCCACCCCGCCGAGCTGCTCCCGAACCCCTGACGCACAGAAACCATGTGGTCAGCACATGTTTGTTGTGTTCAGGTAGCAGGTTTCGAAGCAACTGCAGCTATTGCAACCTCATCAAGGTACGTGTGCAACCTGTGACTGATCAATTCGGGCCCCAGGTAACTGTGAACCCGATGCCGCTAGAAGCGGTAGTTCAAAGAGAAAAAAGGGGCAGAGCGTTGCCCTACCCAGAGTGATGGTCTCCCAAAGAGGCCGCCACCCCGGGACCTGTGAGGTTGTTACCTTCCATGACATAAAGCAGTGCAGGTCCGATTACAGGGCCCCAGGCATCGCAGAGCCCTGGAAGGGAGGAGGGGGTTGCCGAGGAGATGCAGGCAGAGTGAGCGTGGGAGCCAGAGTCGGCCGTGATGTGGGAACCGGCCGCAGCCCACAGGACGCAGGCTGACCCGGAGCCACCATCAGGGAACCGGGTCCCCAGCGAAGCCTCCAGGAGAGGCGCAGCCGGGACCCCACTCTCCCGCCCTCCAGGTGGGTGAGAGGATGGGCGAGGTGTTTCAGCCGCTGCATCTGCGGTCGCTCGTCACGGCAGCCATGGCAGCAAGAGAGTATCGTGCCACAGGGGAAGGAAAACACACGAGATGTCAGATTCCAGACCTCACCAAAGCCTCCCCTGAGCCCGGGGAGAAACACGCGGTCAAGCTTCTGTTGGAATAGAGGCACACGGGCTGCAGCCCACGGAATGGGGAGATTTCGACGACCCTCACCATTTAATTAAGAAATGCGTTCGGCGATGCCCGGCCTCCTGCACGCTCACCGAAATGCAGACGTAAGAACTTCTCTTTCCAGCTCGAGCTCCGTAAATCTCTCTGTTGGCAACAGGACAGAGCAGAGTGGACCAAGAGCTCTCTTGGCAATGAAGTGGAACTGGGGTTTGGGTACCTGTTCTCTCCGTAAGTGAATTTTGTGTAATCTGACTTATGGCACTGATTTTTTTTTGAGTGCTAATAATAAACCTAATACTTATATAGCCTTTCAAAAAATTAACCCTCACCTGGGGATACTATGTTTATTGATGAGAGAGAAAGAGAAACATCCCATACGTGCCCCAACCGGGGACAGAACCTGCAGCCTTTTGGTGTACGGGCGATGCTCCACCCAACTGAAGCACCCAGGCAGGGCGTATATAGCCTTCTACAGGTCTCAGGCAAACCTCACAAGACCCCAGGGAGGAGGGTGGGACTGTTATTATCTTTTCTATTTTATTCAGGAAAGGCCTACGATTCGGCAAGGTGGCCTTCTGAAACGTCATCCAAGTATAAATGACGGGGCCTCAGCAGAAAATCCCTTATGTAATTGTAAAGTCAGTATACCCATACGCCTCTCTATTGTATACTGTGCTTCTCTAGCATCAATTCAAGAAAACACGGTGTTCTCAGGAGAGTGGATAACATGCATAGCCTTCTAACTTTTTCTACGGGCAAATCCTTGTTTCACACACCAGGTCTACAACCGTGGACAAGATAGAATCCCTTCCCTCGAGTTCGGTGTTAGTGGGAAAGGCAGATGCGCAGGCTGCCATCGACCCTTAGGGCTGGTGGAGGTCATGGTCGGGCTTAGGACTGTCAGAGGAGCAGAGAGCAGGGGACACTAACATGGAGTTGGGACATCCGGGAGGACTTCTCGGAGGTGGCAGCTCAGATTTGCCAACTGTAGCTGAAAAAGTCACCACCGAATGGGAGATGGGGGAGGAGGGGGTGATGGTCCAGGAAGAAGAAATTAAGCGGGCTGGGGACACGTTTCCAAGAACGTTTGGGTTCTGCACCACATCCCACCCCCCCTCCCAACACTGGGTAACGCACCTGCTGTCCAACAGGTATGATCCAGCTGCTGAAGAGCCCATGCTGAGTCTTACTGGCCCAAGAGGGCACCTGGATAGAAGGCTGCTGTTTTCTTTGACAATTTTCCTTTTCTCAGGTGTGGCTTTTCCTCATGCAGCGATTCAGCGACAGGCTCCTGCTGTGGTTCTGGATCCCTTCGAACTTCTGTGTCTTCTGCCTGCAGCCAGGAGGAGGGGAAATGGAGGAAGAGGAAGAGATGCTGGAGAGCGTGAAACTACTGCTTCGGAACCCGAAAGCGCAGCGCATGCGCCCTGGGTGAAGACCACTCAGCCGGGAGGTGAGAGGCGTGGGACGGGCAGTCCCGGCTTAGGCAGACCCCCTTGCGCTGAGCACATGATGGAAGTGGGAGTGGCAGCCTACCGTGTCTGTCACAGAGACGCATCTGTACCTGATGGATGACCCGATGGAGGGAGCCCACGATGGGGCCGAAGTGGGGAGCACAGACTGTGCATGAAACCAGCCCTTCTCAAGCCACGGGGCTGGAACCCTGGGGGTCCGAGCCGCTTCCAGACCCGCTCCCTGTTGCTCGATGAACAGGAGGGATCCTGCTGGACGGCAGAGGCAGGAGAGAAATCGGGGGGCGGGGCGTTAAACCCTATTTCGGCGACATGACTGTGGTACAGGACTCCAGAGTGGTACTCCGCAGCAGGAGTTCAAGCCTATGGCTCACGAGTTTCGACATCCTCTTGTGTCCACCCTGACCGTTGAGGCCACCATGAGATCGAATGGAATTCCTCGGTGCGATGGGTCTCCACGATGCCTGTGGGTCCCGGGGCATGTTGGTCTGATCGGAGGAGGTCTGACTGAGTTTTCTGATTTGTGTCATTTTGCTGAAAAGGGATCATTAAAAGGAAGGCCGAGCTCAGTGAGTGGCACCCAGCTTCTCGGAGGGGCCTTCCCCTGAAACCGGCCAGGTCAGCCGCACGCAGTCTGCTGTCCCACAGGGACAAGCTTCCGAATTCCACGGCTGAGAATGCTGCTCCCTGAGATGCACGGCGTGCGGATATGCCTGGAACATGCTGGGTTCTGAAAGCATTTTCTGCAAACTAATAAACTCAGCCGAATGCCTAGTGGACGGTCTCCGGCGGGGGCGGGGCGGGGGGAAGTGCCCTGACAAGCTTTAATTTACCTGTCAGCCGCCTGGTCCGGCCGAAAGGCGGTCAAAGGCAGTGCTGTGCTCAGACGGGGCCTCGATTGGAAAGGAGCTCATTGTATTAATTTCTTGTTAAAAGTTATCTCATAGCAGAAGGGCAGTGTGTACTCCTAGATCACACATCCGTTTTCGAAATTACATCGTTTCACAAGGTAGAGTTGATTCCTCTTTGACGTCCTCTGGACGGCAAACCCCCGGCCGTGGCTGGGATGCTTCCTGGCCTGTCTGCTTTTAAATGTCAGTATTTTGTGGGTAGGGCTTCAAGAAGAACCCCTGGAACTCCATCCGCAAACATCAAGGCGTGGGGGTCCAATGACAACAAAAGAAAACAGGAAACCACTACATGCTACTTTTGCTTCACCAAACATTTTTTTGCCCAACGGGAGGGCCTGCTTACCACGTGCAGAATTAATTCCCCTTCCAAAGTGATGTAACCACCCCCTTAAAGTTCATGGCGGTGACGTAGGAGCACTGGAATTTAGAACAAAAAGGGAACCCACGTGAGTCGGCGTATCAAGCCTAATGGCAGCCAGAAAGTTGCTGATTGGAGACCGGGTCCCAGAGGTCCCCTCAAACTGCCCGCTCTTCTTGTTTGTTACGTCAAAGGAGATGCGTGCGATTTCTTTAACGCAGCTCGCCTCCTGGAAGGTGAAAGGCTGATTTGTTTCGGAAGACAGCGGTTCAGGTGATTAAGAAGGAGCCCACTGAATGGGGTGCGCACGTTTAGGGGAAGGCTGGCTCCCCTTTGCACAGCAGGAGAAAGGCCTTTTAACCGCACGGCGTTTATGAATCACCAGGAGGGAGGAGTCCTCGCTGCGTCGCAGCAAAGGGGAAGCAGACCAAAGTGCCCATCGCCGTCTGGAGGGCTTCAGACTGCAGTTTTACTGCAAGAACTCTGCATCCTTAAGAAGTTCAGCTCCTCGGGAAGAGGAGCTGCAGGTAATGCAGAGACGGGGGTGATAGCCATAGTTCCCGGGCGTCGCACTGTACGGTACTGACCTTCCAAAGGCGAGGATTTTTATAGCACGGAAGCCCAGTGGAAGAGGCGTTGTTTGCTGCCGAGTGTGGGACATTCAACTGCGACTTCAGGAAAATCGCTTACACATTCTCATGGCCTGCCCGAGAGGTTCCACAGGGGTTTAAATGGAATGGTTCTAATATTTTAAAAAATGTTTTAAAATTGATTTGAGAGACAGAGAGGGGGGAAAGAGGGGGTGAGAGAGAGATCAGTTAGCTGTTCTGTGTATTTCTGCATTCATTGGTTGGTTCTTACATGTGCCCTAACCAGGGATCGAACCTGCAACCTTGGCGTATAGGGACGACCATCAGCCAGGGCTCTAATCATTCTTTAGAACAATGATGGTCGAACATCACGTCACTGCACAGTTCCCCCGAAACTGAGAGAACATCGTGTGCCAACGGTGACTGAAAGAATAAATTTAATTTAAAAAATGAATGCATTCATCATGAGTGCACATGGGAGTGAGTAAAGGAGAAAGCCCTCTGAACTTAATGACCCTCAGTGACTCTGTTTTGGCCTCATCCTGTTCCCACGCAGGTGAGCTCCCCACGTGGATAACAAGCGATTCGGAGCCCTGTCCCTAGGAAGGCTGCTGATCCCAAAAGACGTGCTGTGGGAATGTGTTCATTCCTCCTGCATCTTGAGCAGCAGCCGCAGCCACTCGGGTACCAGGAACACTGGCTCGGCGAAACCATTGAGAGAGACTGAGTGAAGATGATGACAGCACGGATCTCAACTTCCAGAGGAAGTCTCAGCCTCTGGGAAATATTTTCCATGCAGCCCGGGCTATGCTGGATCTCAGTGGATCTCAGCTCTTCAGGTCAAAACAAGAAAAACGAATTTGTTTTACTCATGTATTTTCTGTACATTTGCAGCAGCTTAAAAGGAATGGACGGAAATTCACTGGCACGGTTCCCAGAGAGCACGTGCCCCCTGACCCCACGCCCTCCTTGAACCTGGGGGAGCTGAGGCCCCTTTGTAACCCTCTGACTGCGATCGGAAAAGATAGCACGGCTCCCATGCTGTTCACAGGTGTCTCGTGGTTGGACTGGAGCTGCCGTTTAAGAAGTCCAGTAGCTCTCTGACCCCGGGCTGAAGAGGCCGCGTGGAGGATTTTGGCCGACGGCCCCGTGAGGTCCCAGCAACCAGGCAGCAGCTCACAGTCACAGGAGCCGCATTGGACACCTGGCCCCGAGGGACCCTCAGGTGACGGCAGTCCCAGATGACACCTGAGGCCAACCACTCCTGACACCCCCAGCAAGAACTCTCTGGACGAGTCCTCCGCAAATTTCCGACCCACACCATTGGGAGCGGAAGGACAAGAATGTAATCAGACTGGGTACTGCGGTTGCTTTTTCTGTTGAATCGTCATTTTCTCTAGAGAGATGCCCTGATTCTCCCGGCCAACTTTGGTTCACGGTGCAGGCACCACGTAGGTGTCATCATCACTGCGGATGTGCTCGTCTGAGTGGCAGCTGTCACGCAGGCTCTCCAAGGCCAGACGCGGGGTCTCACTCACGGCGGGGCTGCCCATCCATGTATTTCTAGCATTTACCTGCAAAGTACCCACCTCGGGGTCAGAAAGGTTGGTTTCTATTTGCTCCAGGGGGCATCCTGTCTGTTTTTTTTTTTTTTTTCAAATGTGGAAAAACAACCCAAAACTGGATGAGAGAAGAATTAAAAAATCAGCCAACAGGAGGTGTAAAAAGAAAGAAGCAAAGGCAGGAAAAAAGAAAGACGACCTTCTTCTTTGCCAGGCTTGTTAGTAGGTAGGCTCACTCACTGGCGTCTGGTCTCTGGACGCTTCAACCGCCTCCCGAAAATGGAACGGCAGCGAGAATGTTCGGAGCAGGCTGCACGGGAGCCGGCCTGTGCATGACACACCGCCGCCTCGCTGGGGACAGGCCTTCCCGCCGGCTGATGGGAGGAGCCGTGACAGGCTGCGTTCAGCACCCAGGAAGGTCATTTTTGACAGGCAGTCATTAATTTTCTGACGTATAGCACTTGCTTTACTATTTTTCTTCCCCCCTAAACTGGGATGATGACTCTTTTGTGTGCTTTGGCTTTTCACTCATTAGCTTCTCGGGGATGGCCAGGGTGGCCTATGAGTGACAGCTCTGCTTCGGAGCGGAGAGGGACACTCGCTGGGCTTCGCAGGGGGGATCCCGTCCCTGGCAGGTGGCCGGGCCCCCACCGGGCCCCCACCGGGCCCGGCAGGCCTTCTGCTGGGAAGATCTAAGGCGCACAGCTGAACACTGGCCCAAAGCAGGCCGAGGCTGGGCCTAGCTCCCAACGGAGGAAAGACCACGGCTCCTTCCTGGCCTCGGAATTGCAGTGCAAGCCTCTCATAGCTGTCGCATCATTAACTGCTCCTGCCGGAGCCAGCGTTCTCGGCCCTTCGGAACGCTTCGTGCTCAGGGTGTTACTTCGGTGCTGAGTGCACATGAGCAGGATCAGCGCCCCGGCGCCCACGTAACAACGTCGCCGTTTCGTTCTGACTGTGTGCACGTGCACACGCGTGTGTCTCACGAGTGAGCTCCTCTCAGCAGGTGCTGTTTTCTCCAGGTTTAGTGGTCTTTTCTCCGTTAGTGCTCACACGGCCACAAAGCGAGCACAGCCCTCGTTTCATCGCGGACGTGGATGAAACGCCACGCATGACGTCATGCATAATGTGACGCACGACGTTCTCGCGGCGGGGCGGGGCGGAGGGGGCAAGTCTTCAGCGCCGGCGCGTGGGGCACCCTTGCCCATTTTCCCGAGAGTGGGAGTCCCGGGCCTCCTTGTGCTTTCAGTGAGACGGGGCTGGGCTGGGTAAGAGAGCAGAACCCAATCCGCCCGGCCACTGTCCTGGGAAGGCTTTCGTTTACCTTCCACTCCTGACTACTCTATATGGCTCTAGAAAGTATCATTGGGATAAAAATTGTTTATTCCATGGGTGAAACAAATCATGTAGCCACTGCTTTTTATTCCCCCTGTGCTGCTGCTGCTGCCAAAAAAGCAGGAGGCTTGAGTTCAAGGTGGGTGCTCACAGAACATGACTAATGTCCACGTCACAAGTTAATGAGTATGCCGTGAGTGATGACATGCTAAAATGCAAGATTTTAAAATGAAAAATAAGGTGACGGGAAGGATTTTTGCAATAGTTTTGAGACACAAGTCATTAGTTACTTGGGCTAATAGATCTGAGTCTATTTCCTTTCCTTTTTGGTCAATGATTATTTCTCTTAATAATAATTAAGACTAATAATCGTTTATAGTGCTTTCCAGTCTTAGAGTGTATCTGCAAATCCTTAATCTATAATTTATTTTTGTTTGTGATTATTAAAAGTCACACATGCCAGGATTTAATAGTTTGTCATCACCTAGATGAGGAATCTTTGCATTTCACCAAGAAGGTAAAGGCAGTACAAACGGAACGTTTGTGACAGGAACACAGAAACGGTATCGAAATTCCCACCCCTAGCCCTGCCCTGGGCCCCCAACGTCATATCCATTCTCGTCAAGTGACCCCAAGTATGTGCTCACGTTTCCAGGATAATATTTTTCTGGTGTTACCGTATAATAACGCCTGACCCGATTGCCTCACCGGTTTAAAGAGAAACCCTGAAATGCTACAACAATGTTCGATGTAACTGGGCAAAGGGGACCAGTCACCCAGAGCCCTAACCAGGTACTCTGACGGTTGCATGTCAGCTTCCCGCCTGTATCTGTCCACTGGCATCCATGTTTTCACACGACGTCGTGTCCACTGATGAGATGTCCTACCCGCTTCCCTGTGTTTCTGAGTCATCTCTGTCATGGTCGTTTCCAGGGAAGGGCGGATCATGTCATTTTCAAAGGAAACCAGCTATTTCGATAGTTAAGGGCTTTGTGTTTCTTTGTACTTAAAACGAGAGAAAGGTACGAAGTTTACGCCAATTAGACACCGCATCGCCTGTGCAGAGCTGCTGGGGAGATGAAAATTCAGGCAGACGGATTAAGATGCCGAATTACCTGCGCTGAAGTGGGACTTTACTGCAATCGGTACCCATAGGTACAAATGCCACCCTCCCATCTGCTCAGGTCACTAAAAGTAAATGTTGTCTTGTAAGCCCCGACCCTGGGAAGGAGATTCTGTTACCTAAGTCTCTCGGTAATCTTTAAAAATCTATGAAAACGTTTTAAGTACATTTTGAATTATGAGGATGACTATTTGGATTATTACCTTGTCAATATCCAAAGTATGAATCAGTGACAAAGAAATGAGTAATATTTTCCTTGAATATGTTTCCTTAAAACACCAAGCGAAGAGCACTTTGAATGTTTCAGCACTATTAAAAATTTATCCATGCAGCCCTGGCTGGTGTGGTGCAGTGGATTGAGCACTGGCCTGTGAACCTAAAGGTTGCCAGTTCGATTCCCAGTCAGGGAACATGCCTGGGTTGTGGGCCAGGTCCCCAGCAGGGGGCGTGCAAGAGGCAACCAATCAAGGTATCTCTCAAACATCGAAGTTTCCCTTTCTTTCTCCCTCCTTCCCACTCTCTCTAAAAACAAAGAAATAAAATATAAAAAATCGTTTAAAAAGTTTATCTAGGCAAAAACATATTTCATAGTTAAGGTAATTGCTGTGCTCTATTGATCATGAGACACAATGCTGGCCCCATAAACCTCGTCCTCGCTAGAATGAAAGCCTGGTAACATGGGCTCTTTGGGGGTGGAGCCGTCTAGGAGACAATCAGGGAGGCCACTCATCTCTCACTCCAGGACCATTTCCTTTGTACAGAGAGAGTGTGTAACGAAGGCCAAACTTTCCATGGAGCTTAAATATCCCAAGTGAAACTCTGGGAATCGAAGCCTGTTAGGAAGAGTAGCAACCGCATTGTTCTGTTATGTCTGACATGACTTAGGTGGACAAAAAGAAAAGAATATAATAAATATTTCATTCTTGTTTACTTGTACCAAGCGCAGTCCTTGCTACGAAGGCCCGTCTGAAAAATGAAGAGCTCGGGGTGCAACTACGTAAAGGGGTCACGCTGCTCGGTGGGGCTGCGGAATCCTAATTTGTCCAGAATTTCCGCTCTGCGGCCGCGCTCAGCTCCGGCGGAGACGGGCCCTCGGTGCCCGAGTGCTCTCACATGGTCAGCTTTCAACCGTGTGAGCCCAACACGGCTCCTCTGCGGGCAGACGGCGGAGGTGCCCGTCTGCGAGGGGTGTTGTGTGTGGACAGAGGCTGCGTTGCTAAGGTGCTACATGCACGCTTTGCCATTTTAACAAGTATTCTCCTACATGTGTGTCCACACTGGCATGCGGCTAGGACCCAGGAGGCTCCAGGTTCGCGCCCAGGGTGGAGACAGCAATAATCTTCTCTGGAGATGCAGGCACCTTAAGCCTTGAGGTTTGGGGACCCAAATGCACCTTTGTTTCATCTTCCTACTCAGGTTGAAAAGACACTGTTCTGTTTGCAGTGGTCCCTGTGACAAGTGTGTCCCACCTACTTTCACATGTTTTAATCCGTCTTCAAGGGGTGAAGGTAATTATGCTCAACAGGTTCTTCTTACCAGATGAGTAGCCTAAGGAGACAACCACACAAATATTTTCCTCCAAGAAGATCAGTGTAGGGGACCTGCCTGCTCCACTCAATCCCTATTCTTTGTTACTTTTCTTCCTCTTGGTAAGTAAAGAGTTCAGCTGGGAATAGACTACGGTACGGATACAACGCATCTGAGACGGTAGATGTGCTTGTTCCACTAACGGAATTCATCTTTTTTTTTTTTTTTTTACTTTATATGTCATGCTGCACCTGGTTTTTCATGAAAGTATCTGTTGTACATCTAGGACTCCAGACAAAATAAGTGAAGTGCAAAATGCAGTTCTCCCAAGAAAGCTCAAATTTTAGCTGAGATAGCTACACACCTACTCAGGTGTCCTACTACAAACCCACCTGGAAGTTCGGGTGGGCTGGGAACACCTACATGGACGTGGTTCCTTGGTCTGAGTCAGAAAGTCCAGTGGAGACAGGTGCTGGGCAGGCGGCACACACCTGGAAACCCATCTGCTGAGTCCTCCACTGTCTGGGTCCACCCTGTCACTCAGTATGGTCACTGCCATCGCGATTGACCCCACAGCCACCGCCTGCTCTTTCTGCCTCTAATTTGCCCCGTTCCGGGCTACATCTGACCTCGCCATCCTGAAGCCCAAATGAAACATGTCTGATTCTTGCCTATGCTCCCCGCTTAGAGACGTCCAAGTACCCCACTGCTGTGGCAAAAGAGGCAAAGCCGCGAGCGTGTTTCACAGCTTGTGCTGGTCTGGTCACCGCCTGCCTCTCTGGTCCTCCCCCCGCGAGTGCCCCATCCTCCAGGAGAAATGAAGTCTGGCCGCTGGCAGCTCTTTGCACACTTCTCAACCCCTCTGCAGCCTTCCCACCTGGCTGACGGCATCGATCCGCAGTCTACCTCACCAGCTGCCGCAGGTCACTGGGTGCTCCTCACCCAAACCCCCAACGCTGGCGCATGTTGCTGGCTCGCAGCAACGAAGGCGGCGGTCTGGGGTGAAGGACAAGAGGCAGCAGGGCTCTTGAAAGGGGAAAGCGGGATTTTTGCCAACGCCACGGCTGCGATTCCAACTTCAGAAACGGAACAACGACACAGAGCTGCTCAACCGTAATGGCTTATGGCAAGGACACAGATGGAGCAGAGATTACTGCCGTGTGCAGTGGAGGCCACCACCAGGCCGGTGCTCGGTGCCCGGACCTGAGTGCAGGAGACACCCGCACCTCACGCCACAGGCAGCTGCACACATGCTCACCGGAGGGCCGGTGGGGGTGGTGGGTGTGTGGTGTGTTCTTTTTGTACAACTGGCATTTAAAACCACTCTGGCAGATGGAAGAAAACTATGTAATCAAAGCTGACATTTTACTTCACTCTCTAGGCTTGTTAATTCTATTATCATTCACTGGGAGATGGGTGCCGAATGGTAATCAGCCCGTGCCAGCTTGCAGCTCCTGCTGAGAGGGTACCAGTTCCTGGGGGCTGCAGAGACAGTACCAATCAGCAACAATGAATCAACCACAAGTATGTCACGGTCTGGAGTGGTTTGGGGGAGGGGCATAAAACATAAAGGTGTTACATGTGGAATCAATGAGCAAAATAAACTAACAAAGACCATAGAAACACTCATAGCTACAGAGAATGGACCGGCGGCTGTCAGAGGGGAGGGGGCGGGGGCTGGGTGAAAAAGGCGGGGGGATTAACGAAAAAATCCTTAGAGACACAGATGACAGTGCGGTGATCACCGGAGGGAAAAAAGGGGTGGGGGGTGGACAAGGGTAAAGGGGGAGAAATGCCGATGGAAGGAGACCTGGCTTGGGGTGCCGAACATACACACAGTATCCAGATCACGGGTTACAGAATTGCACCCCTGAAACTTACGTAATGAACGTCACCCAATAAAGTCGATGAAAACGAAGGTAAATCTGAGTGTGCGGGGGCTCGGCCCAGGTTGGGCCACGCGTATTTTTCAGCAGCATTTTCTTGGAGTTGGACATTCCAAGAAAGAACGGGAGAGGTGGAGAGAGGAAGAAAGAGATTGTTGTCAGAATTCTCACCTCTGTTTCGGGAGTAAACCAGCATTTTCTTTCCCAATTCTGTTTTAATCAAAAAGGCAGCTTTGAGGCAGAAAACTCTCAGCCAAAGCCTGGCTCAGAGGGGGACCGCTTTGCACACTCACCGCGAGTCGTAATGAAGCGTGAAACTGAGTTTCAGATCTCGACGACGCCATTTGCTCCGGAAAGGCCGAGCCTGTGCGGCTGCTGCCCCCTCCTTCTCGGGAGTCTGGGATCTGCACGGAGGACGGGCCCGGGACCTGAGTCGTCCAGACATGCTGTTGGCAAAAAGAGACGTCAACACTCTCTCGTTTCTCTAAACAGATTCAACACGGGCATTTGTTTCTCTAAACAGATTCAACACAGGCATTTTAACCTCGATTCCGAGCATTCGGGCCTTCGGGCCTTCCCTTCTGCAGACTCCAGTCTCTGTGATGGCTGGTTCCCTGTGCGTTGGGGGGAACTTGACAGTGACAGGGACTGTACCTGGAGGCCTTTCTGCTCGGGGAGAAGGGGTGTCTACCTCTGTGGGGTGCTGGGGCACCGCCAAACGTGGCCGCTGGAAAATGATTCTTAGGGGTCGTATTTGGGGGCCACACAAGAGAGTCCCGTGCTCTGGACCCAGCCTTGTGGTTCAGCGATCTCAGGGGAAAGTGCTTTTCCAGTGCACTCAGAGGTCAAGTTCACTCCTGCCCCCAGAGCCCTGCACCAGCCATCTCCTCTGCTCCAGGTGTTCCCATGCGGGGTCTTTCTTACCTGTCACAGCCTGGCTCAAATGTCGCCCCCTTGCTGCCTGATTGAACATAGCCATCCAGTCCAGTCACCCTCTGAATCCATGGGCGCATGAGTGTAGCTACTCAGCACCCACCTGTAATGATACCAGATACATAAAAGAAAACTTCTGCCCGTGGTCACCCCCCTCAGAGCAGACCCAAGGCTTTTCACCAAATTTAGAGACTGCGGCTGACACTCATGGATGGTGACGTAACAAAACGAACTTTGTGGAGTGTGATGCTGCTCACACATTTTCTCTTAATTTCCTCTTTCCTCTAGAAGACTGTCAGCATTTGTGACACAAGACACCCGAACTGGTTTCCTTCTTCTCCGACTCGAGAAGAAAAGCAAAGGTGCGGGGCATCCCCAGCGGAACGCCCTGAGCTCCCTGTGGGGGCCACACCTGGACGCGGGGACACACGGGGCCAGCTCGCGAGTTCTTGCACGCTCGCACCAATATTTCAAATAACATCTGCCCAGCAATTGTTTAGTGAGGAGAGAGAAAAGCGCTTTTGGATACCGCTCTCCCTACGTGGAAGGTAATTCGGCCACACGCGATGCGTGCAGAATCGGATTCTGACGCCTGGGCTCTTCTCTGGGGCTCTTTCTGCTTCATCCTCCACAAGCACAGACACAGAAGTAACTTAGAAGGACATGTCACCGAGTCCCGCTCAAAATAGCATCGAAAGTTCTTTTTTGCAGTCTATTATGTCAGCAAAAATATTTTACCTTCTCCATGGTTTTGCCTTTTTTTAAAGTTTTTATAGTGTTTTTTTTTTTTTTTTTTTTTTTTTTTTTTTTTTTTTTTTTTTTTTTTTTTTTTTTTAATTTTCTGATTCAGAAAACACCTGGCAGGTGCAGTAAAGGTTCCAAGTTCAGGGGCAGGAAACACCTGGCTCTCACGAGGCAGCCCTGTCAGCTCCATCTACCGACTGCAGGTGGCTGTCGTGGGCTGTTCTCAGGGTGGTTGTCACCTGTTGCAAAACCCCTGAGTGAGATCCGTCGGCGGAGGCCAAGAGGGGTTTGTTCTGTCTTCATTTTCACGCCACAGTGCACTCCGCTCGGCCAGAAACCAAACTCGGCCATGAGCCGACGGCAGCAAGGCTCGTGTGTGGGAACCTGACCCCGTGGCACTTGTCTTCGATGCCATGTACTTGTTTTGGGGCCCCTTATACACCGGTGCCCCAGGCACCCCCCCACCTGGCCCTTTTCCACCCGAAGGGCCCACAGGTGACCCTCAGAGCCTGACGGTGCCCTTCTCCAGAACCTGGGCAACACGTTCCGCCATGGTTGACCCTTCCCCGTCAGCGGCCAAGATGCCAAAGCCCCAGGCCAACCCAGGGACACCGACCACATTCTCCCACTTCAGGGCTGGTACATGTGGGGGGTGGGTCTAGCGGGGTGAAAGGAAATGACCATGGACTGACGAAGGAAGAGGGGTCTGTGCCAGAGGGAGGGGAGAGGGTCACACTCAGGGGCAAGTGTGCAACTGCCCTCTGATGAGCTGAGTTCCGGGTCCTGCAGCCCTCGCACAGGGGCTGTCCGCCACCCTGTGCCACCCCCGCCTGCCCCCGCGGCCTGGCTCATCCACTCAGAGCCCACCAGGTGCTGCACGCACACTCTGCTTTATCTGCTGAAGATTGTTTTAAAACCCAAGGCCCCGAATTAGCTGCTTTTATTCCTACTTTAAGGATTAGGAAACCAAGGCTAATCTGGGTTCTCCTCAAAACATCCCATCTCGCTGGCCTTCAAAGCCAGGCATGTCTAGCTGAGAGACAGGCGTCTGAGCCTGTGACGACGAGGAGTCTACCTTCTGAACCGAAGTCTGTCCGTCCTAAAATCCCCCGGCGCTGCACACGGCCACCCTAGCCCTCCTGGCGGAGGGGGGCCTGTGCACAGGTGAACTGCGGTCAGCCGTCACCCACCGGAGCCGGAAGGCCAGCTCCACAGACCAGAGTCCCCAGGTGCTGTGGACCCCCAGGGACCGGCCAAGCGTGTCAACAGAAGTGACATTGAGGGAGCAGTGTTGGCCCCGTGCGACAGGTGGAGCTCAGTGCTTATTCTGGGTGACGGTGGTTCTTGCTTCCACCCAGTCGAAGGCGGAGGGGTTATGTCGTCTTGATATTAAAGTGGCGGGAACGGGCTTGGAGAGAATCAGCGATTTGCCAGGACTGAAAAGCCAGGCCTTGGAACCAGGCCCTCTTCACCATTTCACCCCGAGTCCCCAGGGTGAGAGCTTGAACGTCACCTTCTGTGATGCTGACTCTTCAGGGCCCTAGCACCTGAAGCCTTTGGCTCTTACCTGGGACCAGCGTCCTGGGTGGAGATGAGCAGGTGGATGGAGTGGCCTACAGCTCCTCCTGGTGGCCACTAACATTCACTGCCGGGTTTCAGCATTGGGAACCCAGGACGCCAAGCAGCCTGAAACACCTGCACTCACGCCCATCCAGACGCCCGCGGCCTCGTTAGACATCTGACATCTGGTCGCCACCGGGGTGCGTTAGCAACTGGGGACGAGCATCACTCAGGTGAAAATGGTAAAACTGCCCTCGTATTCGTTCGGCAGAGGTGGAGCAGAGACACCGGGAGCTGTGTTTTCCAGTCTCTTCCTCGCACCGCGGGGCCATACACATCCAGGCTTCTCATCCCCGATGATGACACACAGTTGTCCGGCACGGCGGAAGCGCCCTTCTCCGTTCCCTGCTGATGCACCACGTTTCGATGCATCCCCGGTGATGACCGGCTTCCCCCTCTCTTAAGAACAGAGTGCTTCCAGATGCGCAGCCAATAATAATAGTTAAGAGAGAGAGCCACTCCATCCTGCAACCCCGATTCCTTGCCGGACTGATGCTGAGGGCGTGCCCTAGTGCCAGGAGTTGGCTGCCCGGAAAAAGTGGCCGTTTCCAGAGCTGCTAACAAGACCGCGATCTCAAACATCTGTCCCACCAGCTCGGACTGGTCGCCTCCTCCTGGGGAACAGGAGGCCTTGAGGACAACCTCTGCCGGAGCTGGCCCCTCCGCCTGTGCCTGAGTCCTGCTCCTGCCCGATTTCTGCAGGGGAGCAGCTGAGGAGCCCCCAGATGAGGTGTGGCAACATGTGCTCCCAGGACCGGGTACAATTTGTTGTTCGTGTGATCGGAGACAATTTAGCGCTGAACAGAAAGCACCAGAAATGCTGGCGATCCGGCTGCGTTGACACGCACCGGCTTTCGGAAGGGTAGCAAGGTCGGCCTCGCGCTCCTGGGGCCTCCTGACCCTTCATCAGGGGACCCGTTCGACACTCGGCGAGGGCCTCACGTGGCTGTGGGCTTTTTAAAAAATGACTCGGTGTGCACCTCAACTCTGTACTGTGCACTTAAAAGCTATCGAAACCAGTCTTTCCAAATTGCAGGTGATTTTTAGCCATGAGTTCATGCTCTCGGTTTTAAAACGGGCATCACATCCTGGGGGCATGATGTAATTTGCACTTACAAAGCAAGACATCAACCTGAGGGGTGGGTGGGTCCAGGATGAGAGCCACGGGGCCCCCAGGACTCGATGTCGCCTCTCAGATCGACGGAGGGAGAACCTGTCACCCCGGAAACCAGCTTTCTCCCCAAAGCAAGTTCTGTGAAAACGAAAGCAGCGAGTGTTTCCAAGGGCTGTGGATGTACAGTGTGTCAATGATAGACTGCACTTACGTCCTTGCGTATTTTTCCCCCAAAAGAACAATCATTGAACAGATCCAAAGACTTGTCCAAGGCAAAGAATGGAGACTATGGCATCAGACGGACAAACGTTTACCGAGAGCCTACCGAGTGCCAAGCAAACACAGTTCCGCTCGGAGGTGCGTAGTGGTTTAGACAGTGTGGCACCAGCAGCCTGTGCCTCCCTGCTTGTCCACGTTTAGAAAATTCTCCCCATGAAGTGCAGAGCTCTGCTCTCCCTGGCTGACAGCTTCGCACCCGGCCGGCCTCCCAGCCATGAGTTTCAGTCATTGCTGAAGCAGGAAGGCCCCCCCCAGAGAGGCGAGTCACATGGGTGGGTCTCGTCCAGGATGCCAGGAGCATGTCCTACACATGCCAGGAGCATACATATACAACACACGTATGCACACCACATACGACACATGCATACACACATGCACACCCACATGCGTGAGCCTGATTTTCTGATGTCATTCCCCAAACCTTCTCTTATTCAGACAAATTAGTTTCTTCATTTAGCTCCCTCTCTTGAATAATATGTGCACATATGTATATCCTCATGCTAGGACATTATTTTTTCATTGCTTTTAGAGAGAGAGGACGGGAGAGAGAGATACATTGATACAAGAGAGAAGCATAATTGGTGGCCTCCCATATGCACCCTGACCAGGGATCAAACCCACAACCCAGGAATGTGCCCTGACCGGGAATCGAACCTACGACCTTTCGGTTACGGGATGACACTCCAACCAACTGAACCCCAACCAAGCCCCAACCAAAGGCTCTTTGTTTTCTCCCAAACACAGGCCCTAGGAAGGAACATAACTTCAAGTCGACAGAGACAGGCAGGATTTATAATGGAATTTTTAAAACACATGCATTTCCAAACACAGTTGTTGGGGTTACAGCAACTAATAAAAATGCAGAGAGACAGGCAGCTTGCGGTGGAGACGGATGCAGGGAACCCCCGGGGGCTTAGCTGGAGGGAAAGACCCCACTGGTTCAAGGGTGGCATCCAGATTAAAAATTCCTCCCCAGGCCACGTGACAACAAGCTGGCAGTATTCACCTCTCCTGCTGCAAAGCTGCTGATGTGCCACCCTCTCATTATTTCTGTGAACTGAATACCCGTCGCAGAGCAGAGTGAGAATCCCAAAGTCTTAGGAAATACGGGGCGGATGCTCAAAAAGTGCACGGGGAAAGATTTGCCTTGGGAACCTGGAAATCCGTTGGCAGGGGGTGGCAAGACTGAACACAGAGATAGGAACAAAAATTCTACCACCATTTTGCTTCTTGAATCTCAAAAAGTATATACACATTTCTGGTTGGATTAAGAGTTTCCTCTCGGGAGCCATGTCCAGCGAAACACAGGCAAATTATTAGGTAATTTAGACGAAGATTTTGTGGGTTGTTTTATACGCATCACTACAGAATTGGACAAAAACCTCCCAATGAAGCTCCATAAAATCCAAATCCATAGGGACTGAGAAATGCCTAATGTAGGTGGCAGGTAATATTCTGAACTACTCCCCTCAAAAGAGACTGTGATAAAAGTAAAGCTCGAGTTTGAAAGATGGTGAATGATCCAGATCTTTATTTTAAGTCCAGTTCAACAAGTACTGAGTACGTCCTGGGGATGTCTTCTCTGGCCTCGGCCAGTTCCTCACACCCATGATCTCATGGACATTCTGCTGAGAAGCTGGGGGTCCACCTCAGTCTCTGGGGGCTGCTTCCGGGCAGCGCTCTCCTCTGCAGCCCCCGGAAGAGGCCGTCACCGTACCTCTTGCTGCCCTCGGATTCTCGGCCGGGTCCCTCCGTCTTAGGGTGTTGGCCCAGCTGGGCTTGGTTTCTGCTCCACGTCTGTGGCGGTGAGCTGGGGAAATGACAGGGGCACACACTGTCCCCCACCATTGGGTCATCACCGCGGTCCTCTGCGGCCTGATGCGCGTGCCTTGGTAAGCCCGTTCCATACATCGCCCGTGAGTTTACTTTTGCAGGTTCGGCGGTAGTTCTGGTTCGTCTCGGGTGGCAGCGAATGTCCCTGAGCGTGTTCATTCTGACCCCAAAAGGCAGCCCGGGAGCCCGGCACGTGAGCAGTGAAGGAACGGAGGTGACAGCCACACGGACCTGGCGACTCCCGGGTTCCTCTGCCAAGTAACCCGGACAAAAAGGAAAAGAACGTTTGCGACCAGGACTGATGCTGTCATTTAATGGGGCGTTGCTCTCACTAAGTGTTCTGTGCTTGAAGAAAAATTTAAATATGTTAAAAATGTCTTCTTCAAAGATTTTACACTCGTCCAGAGTGGCTATAGTTGTTACGGTGCCATGCGCTGGTTTTATTTTTCTCTGCCCATTTAAAGCTCTTCTCAATGGACTATAGAGAGAAATCTAGAAGTTATTCATTTTATATTCTTTCTCTGTAAACTCAGCCTCAGAGGACTCTACAGAATAAATCAATAGAAATATTTCATAATAAAGAGAACATAATTTGCGTGTGGATAAAACATAACTTATGGAACTTCCTATCAATCAATCGCTGACGGCACCTGCAGGTAAAATCGCTTTAACTGCTTTGCCTCAGTTGATGGCTTGGCTGTTTCGAACTCCCTAGCGATCTAGTTACATCGGTCGGACCATCACAGAACATGAAACTGACAGGCTGTCTCATGGAACTGACTCACCGGGTCGGTCACACACGGCCGAGCTGGTTGAGGATGGAGCCACGGACCTCCCGGGAAGAGCACTCTGCTGAGAGGTGGTCCGAGCTCTGGGGAGCGCGAGGGAAATATTTATGATCCCTTCCGTTTCCTGTAACGTTTTTATCAAAGGACGTTGAAGTTACAACAGAGCTGAAGCTCCTTAGATCTCAGGGGCCTCTGCTATCCGAGGTGGGGCATGAGTGACGGAGAGCAGTCGCTGGCCTGTCTTGTTCCCAGAGCACAGAGAACGAAAACCGCAGCCAGAGTTCGGCATCATCCCACTTGCATCCTAAACAGAACACCCGGATTAATTACATTAAACACACGCTAGAAGAAACGGGCCTCCTAGGTACCCGATGGCCACTGCCAAGCGGAGGCACGGGCCTCGGACGGCATCCCGTAAGCAGACCCGTACATTTATGCTGGGCTCACTGAGCACCCGGAGCACCTCTTGTCACTGAAGGGCCGGTAGCTGTCCCAGCACCTTCAGGCCTGCTGAGAACATCTCAGTGGCAAGAACTGAAGTTTTTGCCCAGAGAACAATTTTGTGGATTAAGAGACGTCACGAAGACGAATTTGGGACAGCAGCGCAGCACCCTCATCATCCTGTAAGAAAAAGAACTTGTGGACACGGACAACGGTGTGGTGATCGTGGGGGTGGGGGTGGGGGGGGACAGGAGGGCATGGGGGATAAATGGTACCAGGAAAATACAATAAAATACCTTATTAATATGAAATAAAATGCCATCGACAGGGGCCCCTTCCGACTCCAGATCTGCCCCTCGCTGCATGCTGTGGTTGAGAAAGGGCGCAGGCCACCGCGAGCGTTAGGAGGAGAACAACGGGATCGGAGACGGGGGCTGGGTGGAGCCTCACGGATGCGCGTCACCTGAACATTAGAACACGCTTGAATGCTCCCTAATTTGGCAGGTGTTTCAGGAGGGGGAGCCGCTTCACAGGAGCGAGGAGAGCAGCCCATCCACTCAGATCTACAGCAGTTGGTTCTCTGAGGGTTACCTGGTCGCTCGTCCATCTGCCCACAGTGTGACTCCCAACCTTACCTGCACGGCAGGTTCGAAAGGTGCCTCCTCCCCGCTCTCCATCACGGGGCTGACCTGGATGGGGGGATGCTGCTCTTCCTCACCGAACAGCGACCGCTTCGGGGAAGTGCGAAGGGACTCGTGCTTCTTACAGACAAGTCCTGAAGGTCTCCGGCCAGGAGGGCGGTTTAGGGTCCCGGTGAAGAGCACAGACTCTGGGGTGAGCCACCCGGACGGCTGTGTGAGACTGTACAGCTCTGTCACTTCTCCGGGCCTTACTTGTTCTGTCCGAAAAAGTGCAATCATTGTTTAGGTCTCATAGTACCCAACAAAGTCTGATCACAAAGTGTTTGACACAGTGATCTGTCGAAAATATCCATGGTTTCTTTAAAATCTAATAGGAGTGTCCAACGCACGTTTTTTTTTTTTTTGTTTGTTTGTTTTTTATTGTTTGCTTTTTCTCCCAGGAAGTGCTCTGTGACCTGGTGGCTCTTTATTTTACTCAAGATTCACAATGGAAAAGAACAAGATTCTTACAGCTTGAACATGTGTTGAGGCAAGCACGTTTTCATGCAGTCAGTGTGACGTATGATGAACACGTTACACAGGGCAGGGACCATATTGTGACCCAAGTTCTCTCTCATATTTACCTGGGGCCGCAGGCTTCTCAAAGGACCGTGGGCATGAAGAGACAGCGACCACAGGGCTTCGAAGCCGGGGTGCTGGGGCTGGCAGTGACCCAGAGTGTGCAGAATGGGCCACATGGCTCTCGCCACCTCTCCACCCTCTTCCTTCACACGAGCTGGACTCAGAGGCCTGGGAGCCAGGCCTCCAGCTGATAACAGCTCCCGAGAGCTCAAGGTAACAGCTGAATCGGGAGGAATGAGGTTGGAAGAGAGAAAAGTTTGACTGAATGGTGTCTCTTTGCCCCAGTGCAAGAACCAGAGAAATGTGTGTTGAAATAGCAGAGAAGTACATTAATCTCCTCTTAGCTATTTTTCAAGCTCTTTTGGTGAATGTCTTATTAAATTAATGAATGGAAATAAGGAAGCTGGAACAAATGTATTCTTTTCCATAATGTCTGTTTGGATGTGCTGGGAACCAAATGTCCCTCAGGCGTCAGGGTTCTCCCTGCACAGCACCTCTTTGTTACGCTGCGGGTGACACGTGACACGAAGCCCAATGGGCCTGGGCTCTGCGTCTCCCGACCTCCAGGCAACTGGGCGTCAGACAGCTCAATGAACGTGTCTCCGCCCACTTCCCTTGAGACTACGCACCAGACTTCATTATCCCCTCTGATGAAAGCTATCCGAAAGCCAAAGGGAAGAAATTAACTCCGCCAAATCCGTGATGAAGTTTCTCTCTCTGTCTGATCGTTAATGATATTTTCATGGTTGTGCAATTAACACAATCGGGGAGGAGACCGATGACATGGCCTAAAGGGAGGACACGGCAGATTACAAAGGGACGTGAGACCGTTGGTGTTCCCCGCTCACATTCGCTCTGGACGGAGCATCACAACAGCATCCAAGGGCAAGAGGTAAAATAGCCCTTGGGGTGAGTCTTTCTGAACCGCCTGCAACCACACGCCTGGAAGGCGAAATCACGTAACACTTTGAGTCAAATATCTCAGATTTTAGCCATCTCATGTGTAAGTTTTCCACTAAGTGGCATTTTCATGGTAAATGCTTATAATCAGAGATGTCTGTCTATTTCATCATTAACGTCACCACCCATGAGAGGCATCGATATGCGAAAGACATTATTGAATAAAACCACAAAGATCAGGAACTGCGGCCTATGGACACGCACATCGGTTTTAAATCAGAGCACCAGCTCCGACGCCAGGCGCCGGGCGCGGGCTCGGTTTGCCTGGCTGCTTCGGGCACCTTACGCCTCTGCAAAGTCATAAATGCCGAATGACGTGCTCTGTGAGTGACCGGAAGGATGTGCAGATTTCGAACACCTTCTACTTCTAAAGGTTCAATTTAAAATAATTTAACATCACGAATGCAGGCAGGCAGAGGGTGTATCGGCGTCACGCAGCGCGTGACCACGGTCATTATTCCACTGTCACCTCTCACCACCCCATCACCCTGGCCTCCAAGGCACCTCTCCGCATCCTCTCTCGCCTCCTACTAACACGTCCTCTAAAAGGCAAGGGAGGATGTCTCTCTTCTCCACCCAGAACTCTCCAGTGATTTGCCTCCGTCTCAGAACGAACTTGAAAGCTCTTGTCTTGGCCTGCAAAGTCCCCTCCGGCTGCGATCAGGCCTCTGTGACCTCCTCCCCTCTGTGGCACGGCCACCCACCCCCGCCACACCCACCTGCTCCAGCCCATGGCTCTCAGAGACCAGTGCAGCCTCCAGGTTGGGAGAAAGTCCATTTCCATAGTTTAAACTACCCAGTATGTGGTCTTTGGCACAGCCCTCGCAAACGGATGCAGTGTTTTCTTTTTTTTTTTTTACTCTTTTTTACAGAAAACTTAATTGTTGTTCAAGTAGAGTTTTCTGTCTTTTACTCCCATCCCAGCACTGTTCTTATGAAGAAAAATACCAATTCTGATGCCCAGAAAAATTAGTAAATGTGCCTGCCCAAGGTCGCACAGACAATAAGTGATTAATTCAGATCCAGAGGTTGAGCTCCGAAGCCTCGCCCTCAGCCATTAGCAGGGAGGGCGCCCGGCTCTCTGGCCTGCAGAAGCGGGGTGGGTGTTCACTGCTCCCAGTGGGTCACCCCCAGCACCCAGGTGCTGCATAATTACCACCCAGGACACACTATCGGTCGGTCTCATTGGGGATCGCCCAACAAGCGAATGTTTGCAGTTACCAGGCCTTAGAGGAAATAATTATTCTAAGGTTGTAGGGGACAAAGAATGTGGGCATTTACAGTGTCTCTTGAGTGACATAAGTATGTGAGAACATTCTTGAGACATTTTTTACTTCATGAAGCAAATTTTGAAAACTGCCTGTGATTTAGCAGCCCACGCTGACCCCTGGAAAACCGCTCAGCTTCATAGTGGCTGAGCTGTAATTTACTCAAGACGGATAGAGAGAGCACTTTTACTCAGAATGGAAAATGTACAAAATTATCGAGACCAAGTGGGAAGTAGGGGAAATTTATACCAGAAAAGTAAATTAGGCATTATCCCTCCCTAAATTACCTTATTTAATATCTAAAATATCACACGTAATATATGAATCTATAAATATATCTTATATCATACATATACCAAATATATCATAAATAACATATTGCCAGTCTATCCCTATCTCTATAATCTATATATCTGTAAGTATATATATTTCCCAGATACTAAAGACCCTTAATTTTTAATTAAGCTCTTCCTTGCTAACTCATATAGGCACATCAAGATGATAAGTAAATGCTGTTTAATTTTTTTTAAAAGTATATTGGTTTTAAAGTGTTTTACATTAAAATTTAATTTTCCAAAAAATCAAGTTTCTCAATTTTAAAGGCAGTTTTCTGGGGTGAATGATTTGTAATGAACTTGTGCTGAGGAGCAGAACCAAAGGTGTCACAGCAGAGAACAAAGTGAGGCCCCTTCCTGGTTCCTGCCACCAGCCACCTACTTGGCTGTGACTAATGACAGTGACCTTCAATGCTTGTCCTCTATCTGCAGTGCACGGGAAGGAAGTTATGGCGAAGGAGAAAGGACAGTCACTCAAAACAACCTTTAGCCCCTGTTGGTGTGGCTCAGTGGATTGAGTGCTGGACTGTGAACCAAAGGGTTGTGGGTTCGGTTCCCAGCCGGGGCACATGGTTTTGCGCCAGATTCCCAGTATGGGGCGTGTGAGAGGCAACCACACACTGGTGTTTCTCTCCCTCTCTTTAAAAAACAAAACAATCTCTGGATTAGGAAGTGAAAGTGAGGAGAGAGGAGACAGCTCTGATTCTGACTGTTTTCAAATAACCAAGCCCGGGACCCACTACAGAATTTGCGGGGCCTGGCACACAATGAAAACACAAGGTCGCCTGTTGAAAAATGTCTGACTTCAAGCCGGTGACAGCAGGTCACTAAACCAAGCGCTGGGCCCGTGAAGCCCAGGAACCTGGAGGACCATCCAGACCCCAGGCCATGAGGCCGGTTCCGACTGAGACCCCAGCTCGTGGTTTCTTGTAAACTCAGGGACTGAGTTGGCAGATCTCCAGGGTCCCTTACAGTTTTTAGGGTTCTTTTAGGACTATAAAATACTTCACGCTTCCCAGATGAAAAGATTATAATGTTCACCTGATGCAGCAGAAGGTTGTGAACTTCTTTTTTCCTTGAATTGGAATTACCTACCGAAATGTTTTCTGTTATTTGTAGCCTTGGCTTGGAAGAGAAAAATCCTGACCCTTGAACGGGATTCTTCATGACTCTTGTCCCAGGTTTCCGAAGGGACCCTCTAGGGACCCTGCCAGCCAGGGAGAAGGGACAGCGCAGGACCTGCGCGCGGAGAAGAAAGAAGAAAATGCGGCTGCTGTGTCGCGCCGACCTTCAGGCTGAGAATTGGACAATTACGGCTCTTTCTCTCTCATGTTCCATTTTAGTGCTTCAGAGGGCGCCGAACCACGTGAATTATGCCATCAAGCCATCTTGGGTTCTTCGGGGTTTTGTGAGGTAATAATCAAACCAAAAAGTGTTTCCTCTAAATGAGGCCCATTTTTCCCTTTCTCGAAAGGTCAGAATCTGACGCCCCTACGGTGGGAGGCGTTCCGCCCGACAGAGGTGTGTGCAGGGCCTTGGAACACCAGGGCACAGGACGAGTGGGGGACAGGGGGACAGAGCGGGGAGCAAGTAAGGCACAGCTATGGGACTCTAAGGGGAAGTCCTATTTTAGAAGGAAGAACTCCCAAAAGCTACAGTGAGCAACTGCAGTGATACTTTAGGAGAAACGGATAATGGGGGGAGATTATCTGCCGGCCCTTCGGGAAGGGCAGGGCATGACGTCTGAGACCCACTTGACCACATCTCAGGACACTCAGCCTTTTGGTCTGCGAGTCCCCGAGGTGGACTCCGGGGAGCGGGGAGAAACGGGATGTCCCTTCTGCCACCCAAGGTTCTGACTCGCTGCGGATGGGGCTGGTTACCCACCCGTACCCAGCTCTCCCTCGGCCTTCGTCCTGGGACTCTGCTCTCACTCGGTGGAAGCTGTGCACACCAGTGAACGTCAACTCCTGCAGTCTCCCTTGAACTCCAGGAGGTGCCTGGCCATTGAGTTCCAAGCACACCTTACGTATTCCAGGTGGCACGGATTCCCCGTAGGCCCGGTGAGGTAGGTCCATTTCCTGTATGTTGGCTCTGAGGCAATGCACTTTATTCGTTTTATTTATCCTGCGACTCTGGCTTCCTGAGCCTTCAAAGTTCTGTTTTCCCCCCTTACATTGTAGCAGCTCCTTTCAAATCTCTGCTGCTGCCACTTTAGTTAAAATCTCCATAATCTCTAATCTGCGCTGTGGCAGCCCATCCTCAGTTCACCTCCAGCCTCCGACTCAAAAGTAACTTTTCAGTTTTTCATGCACAGAATCACCACCTTCTCCCTGGTTACTCTGAACCAGCACAGAATCAGAACGTGGGAGGCAAAGTTCAAGAATCATTATAATTACCGTGACTGTATTATTCCCGGACGTAGACGCGAGAGCTCTGGGAACAGTGGGACAGGACATAACCCAGGACATGTGTATATGGTCAGTTGATTGTTGACAAAGGAGCCAAGAACACGCAGTGGGGAGAGGACTGTGTCTTCAACTCACGGTGCTCGGGAAACTGGCCAGCCAGCCGCAGGCAGAAGGAATGGAGCCAGACCCTGTCGTACACCACGCACGAAGGTCCACTCCAAACCGGGGAGAGACCGCAGTGTGGGGCCTGAGATGGGAAGACTCCTGGAAGAAGAACGGGGCTATGTTCCCTGATACCGGTCTGGCAGTGATTTTTTGGGATTCAAGCAAAAATAAACAAGTGGGATTATATTGAACTAAAAGGCTTCTGCACAGCAAAGGAAACCATCAACGGAATGGAAAGGCAACCTACGGAATAGGAGAAAATATTTGCACACCATGTATCTGATAAGGGGCTGCTATCCAAAATATATGAGCAACTGATACTACCTGCCTAACCTCAGCCAAGTTCTGCTAATGGCTCACATTTCCTTAAAAAAATTCTGATGAAGTCTTATCTCGAGACCCTTTCCCTCTCCTTCGCTACACTCCGGACACCTGCCTGTCACTTTTTGCAGAGCATCAGGCTTTTCCCCACCCCAGGACCTTTGCATGTGCTGTTTCACGCAGCCCCGAAGCGCTCCCTTTGCTTATTTGGTGACTTCTTATTTTCTGGCTGCTCGGTAGTCCTTCCCATTGACACAGTTTAAAATGGACGCTCCAGCACTGGCCAGGGGGCAAAGGTGGTCGGGGCATTGTCCTGTCCAGTACAAGGCAGTGGGTTCGATCGCAGTCAGGGCACACACCTGGGGTGAGGGTTCGATCCCTGGTTGGGGCCCGGACGGGAAACAACTGATAGATGTTTCACATCAATACTTCTCTCTCCCTCCCTCCTGCTCTCTCTCTAAAAACCAATAAACGTATCCGTGGGTGAGGATTACACTGATGCTCCACATTGTTCTCTTAGCCGTCCCTACATCGTAGCGCTCCCCGGTGTGCAGTTTTGCGTGGTTATGGGGGTGTTCCTCAGAGAGGACGTGCTGAGGTCCTAACTCCCAGCGCCTCAAAATGTGCCCTTATTTTAAAAATAGGGTCTTTGCAGAGGTGGTCCAGTTAAAACGAGGTCACCTCATCCATTAGACCAGTGCATCTGGACACCCAACAGGAGGCAGCGGTGAGCATGCAGAGGGAGAAGGTGGCCCCACGCCCTGGGGGATGCCTCTACCCGGGGAACACCGGGGACTGCCAGCCAACAGCCGAGGCCGGGAGAGGCGAGGAGGGACGCCCCCTACAGCCCCCACAGAGAAGGTGGCGCTGCCGGCACCCTGACCTCACACGCCCTGCCTCTGGGACCGTGAGACAGGACGTTTCTGTTGTTCTAAGCCACCTAGTTTGGGGCACTTCGTAATGGCCACCCTAGAGATGAATGGTGCATCAACTGAAATGGATGTGTTCCGTGCGGATGAGGTCGGTGTTTTCTCGGCACTTTCAGCCTACTGAGCTAAAGGTCACCTTCCTCCTACTTACCCATACTGTTCTCACGGCCCAGGGGATGGTGTGTGGCACCCGTCAGGGGGTTAGTACATGCATGGGTGCAGGAGAGGGGATTTTCAACGCAAAGAGGTTCAAGAGGTTTTACAGTCTCAGATGGTTCAACTACACCACTTAAAAGTGATAATTTAATCTTAAAATCGGTAATCATAATACTTCAAGTAGAAAGAGAACATCTTTTGTGTATAATTATCAGATGCCTCATTTAACCAGCTCGGATGAGCTCTTTAAATTCCACATTCAGGGATGACTTCCCCCAAAATGAGAAAGCATTGTTCTTCTGATCTTACCCCCAAATTGCCCTGTTATGTTTTAAAATAAAAAAATACAAACAATCTCTTCAATCTCCAAGACTTACATTAAGAGAAATAGGAACAGGAGCTGCGGAAGCTCAGTTTTGACCTTTAGAGTGTATATAATAAGAGTGTTGTCCCGAGAGGCCAAGGTTGCAGGTTCAATCCCCAGTCAGGACACATACAAGAATCAGCCCATGGATGTGTCAATAAGTGGAACGACAAATTGATGTATACTTTTTCTTTCTCCAAAAAAAATCAGTAAATAAAAATTAAAAAAAGAAAACAACCAGTTACACTCGCTGAGGATGGCGAACACACACACACACAGCTGTCCTGTCTGAAAGGATCTCATTGCTCAGTAACCTGATGACGAGGAACGTCGACGTGTCATCAAACCCCACAGAGCTGTGATACACGGAAAGGAGGGAGGACCGTAACACGCAGTGTGCTTGCCCCTGGCTTCCTGCTCCAGTGATTTCTAATTCACATGTCTTTCCGCGAATCACCACACACACTGACACACCACACACGCACACAGGCACCTGTGTATGTGAATAGGAACTCACATGTGTGTCCATGTCTATTTATAGTCACACCGTATGCATTCTATGTGGAACCTTTCTTAATATACCTTTGGTAACGATGACCATTGGCTTGCTTTCTCTCAGCTTGAATTCATGGCTGGGCACTGGAGTGCTGGCAGGGAGGGGAACGAGGGGAAACTGATGCAGAATTTAATACTTCTCGGCGGGGGCAGTCAGAGCAAAGCCTAAGTCAGCTGTGAATAATCTAGCCTCACACTTCCCAGCAATGTACATCTGGCAGGTTAATGCCCCCTTTCCACAGATGGAAACTCGGGGCTCAGAATTTTAAATGCTACAGTGCCTTCATTTTCTTTTTACAGTATGTCAGAACTTAATTCTACCTCGATGACTCCGACCGTTTGCCCAAAGCGGTTATTAAACACCGGGGCCATTGCTTCCACACTTGTGAGCCAGGTGCCAGAATCGTGCTGCCAGAGAGACTCTGTGTCCAGCGACTTCCGCTTCTCTCCGAAGGTGGCCTGTCACCCTGCGCCTGGGTTTTAAAAAGTGAGGCATCAGGACACTCTCCTTGATCAGTTGGCTACTCTGCTGGGGGGAAAGGAACTGGACAGAACGGGATCTGTGTTTTGGGAAGCAGCTGTTGAAAGAAGGCACGTGTTGAATGAAAGGTACATGTCATCCTGAGGGCGGATCTTTCTTCTAAGTAAAAGGCAAATGGGTTGGTTTGTTGTGGTCACAGCACAACAGATTGCGATGCCGAGGAGCCCAGTAATCATAGTTCATGTTACTGACGAGGCCACCGCAGCACATGTCACAACTGGTTCAGGGGACCCACGCCAGGCCATGCAAGGACCTGCCCCCTGGGCTGCAAGGATGAGGGACAGTCTCCCCAGCAGATGGCGCCAGGACAGGTGGGTGTCCGCATGCAAAGGGATGAAAGTGCATCCTTGTCTCACATCCTGCACCATAACTAACTCAGCGCGGGTCAAAGTCCTGAACCTAAACATGGAGGTTCTGAGGAGAAAGCACAGTACGTCTGAATAACCTTGGACTTGGCGGTGGACTGCTAGACAGACACCACAGGCGTAGACACGAGAGAAACACTAACTACACTCAACTTCATCAAAATTAAGAACGTCTGCGTTTCAAAGCACGTTATCCAGAAACTGAAAAGAAATATTCGCAAGTCGTAATCTGATAAGGGATTCAGATCTGGAATATACAAATAACTTACAATGCAACGATGAAAAGACACAACTTTAAAAATGCACAGAAGACCTGACCTTTCTGCAGAGAATACGCAAAGTGGCCACCCCGCACATGAAGAGCTACAACAGGAAGTGCAACTCCAACAGCAGCGAGATGCCACCCCTGCCCCTAGGGTGCCGACGACAAAATCGAAGAGCAGGGAACAGCAGGGAACAGCAGGTGTGACGGGGCGGCGGGGAAGTCAGAGCCTCACGCAGGGCCGGTGGGAATGGAGAACGGCGCAGCCCCCTCGGAGCCCCGGAAATGGTGTCGTGTCACTGTGGTCCGACCCCGTAACTTCACTCCTAGGTGCGGTGGGCCCGGGGGGGTGAGAACACACGCTCACGCACCAACTTCCGCAGCAGCATTACCCGTAAAAGCCGAAGGGGAAAACAACCCAAGGTCCATCATGAAAGATCAACCAACATAATGGACAAAGGTGGCCCACCCATGCAATGGGGTATTTGTGACCATAAACGAAAACAGAGTATTCGCAAATGCTGCAACATGAATGGACCTCGAAACGTCATGTGAAGGAAGCCGGTGACAAGGCCGCATATCACATGACTCCATTAATATGAAATACCTAGAACAGGCAAATGTAGGTGGGCAAATAGACAGAAAAAGCAACGTAGTGATTCCTTCGGCCTGAGGGAGTGGGGGCAGGGTGGGGAGTGACAGCCAAAAGGTCGGTGATGAAACACTGCACGCGGAGAGGGGGTGGTACAGTTCGAACGTCCTCCTGGAGCCCACAAGGGCGCCCTCTGGCTGTCTTAGCAGCTGCCCCACGTGGGCAGGAGAGAGGGGGCAGGTGAGGCTTCCGGCTGTCAGCAAACACGGAAAAGGGAGCGAGAGTCGTTAGTGCAAATGCTTTGCCGATTCCACAGGCCAGCATTTAAGAAAAGGGTTGAGGTCTGTATTTATAGATGTGCTCATGTCTCTTGTTTTAGTTAAGATTCTTCACACGTCTGGGCTTTTGTGCGTGGCACTCGTTTCAGAGCTTACACTCAAAGGATGAAGTCTGTGTGCGATGTGACTTGCAGGACACTACACCTCCGATTTACACAAAGTCTGGAGCAATACCTCTTTCCTAAACTTAGCAAATATCCCATTACTATCACGGATTCAGCGTTCAAGTACAGCTACAAAATGAATAGGAAATCACTTAGCATGATCACTAGAACCAGGATGCAAGCCTGGAGAATGCAGGCGTGTACCGTGTCTTTTCCATCACTGCGGATCCTAAGCCCAAGGACTGAGCCTCACGAACCGCAGACATTTAATAATAAATGGAAGAATAAGTCTGATAAACACCATGGACATTAAAAAGAAAAGCTAGATGGGAGTAGTGAAGACGACGTAAGAAAAATACCCCAACAATTTTACTAGAGGGAATATGATTGTATAATGGTAACTAATAAATAATAATCCAAATCTATCTTGGTACCTGTTTTAAGTTGTGGAAAACAAGTAGTTAACTTTTAATGAACCAACTTTTGAACAGTTATAGTCATGTTTAATAACATGAAACCATTTTTACATGTATTTCAAGTTCCTAATATCAAAGTGAATCATATTCCAGAGAGAATGCTGACGAAACGAAGGTGTGTGTGGCGCTGCACCAGAACCTGCCCCAGCGGCCTGAGCTCCTTGTGAGAAAGAGCACACCACAGCCTGTCCTTCATAGGAAACTTTTTATTAAAATTGAGTCTTTATAATATATTTAAAATGATAGGTCCCACAGACAAATACACAAGAAAAAAATCTCTATATTTCATGATTGGCATACAAATTTAAGAACATAGTTAAAACTAAGCCAAATATTTATACATATACATATATGTATATATAGATATATAGATATATAGATCCCAATTTATATCAGTGATCTGGAATACCTGAGTTTCAACTTGTCGGTTTTCCAGATAGTGTGAAACATCTTGCGCCCACTTTGTCAAGGACACGACCCATCCGGAAAGCATGACTTTGGCTAATCGGTGCTCCCTCCCAAAGGTCACGGACGTCTTCCACGGGGTCAGGGATTCTCTTCACAGGGCTCCTTGGAGCAGAGGTCGCTCTGCGAGGTGAGGAAGGATTCCCACGTGGCGAGGCACTGAGTAACGAGAACACAGAGCACGAACGGATGAGCGGCAGTTCAAGGTCAGTGTCAAAGGATGGAAGTCCTCCCCTATCTGGCCTGCAGCAACCTGCCCCCTCCGCTCTGCCGCCAGCTTGCCAGGAGGCTCGTCATTTTCTACATGTTTTCATTCTTAATGAGGGGAACTATGGCTCAGTAAGGGGAAAGCCTGTAAAAGGGGAAAAGATTAGCAAGGACTTGCTGGCTGAAATGGTGCATGTTACCCCGCTGTCCAAGGTACACAGGAAGAGGCGGACCTTTGGGGTCGTGGGAGGCAGGTGTGAGGTGTGGGGCAGAGGGGTGGAGACTCCGGGACACCCTAATCAGGTCCGAATCCCACGACGGCCAGTGTGAGTTTGCGCCCCTCGGCGATCTCCATTAGAGTTTCTGCAGCGCTAGCTCACGTTCGCGATAGTGCGTGCTTACCACCGAAGCGATCATTAGGAAAAGTTAAATTTATGCCATCTGTATAAATCTCTGGGCAGAGCGAATGCCCAGCACAAACCATGTGCTCAAAAAATGAGCAATTACGTCACGGTGGTCCGTGGGGATCAGGCGCTGAGACTTGGTCGTTAACAGGCCACAGGGAGCGCGAGAGAGAGGGCCAGGAGGGACCGCAGGCGCTGAAGGCGCGCACGCAGTGACGTGGCCCGCGCCGCCCGTCTGCCCAGGGCTCATCTTCCAGGAGCCTGGTCTCGGTTGTCTGTGGGAAGTTTATCCACAGAACAATCTGAACAGTCCGTGTGTTATACACAGAGGGAGAAAGACGAGGATGACCGTATTTCTTGTCCAAAATAATGTGGGAAGGCAGTACAGCGACATTTTTAAAGTGGTAGAGGAAAAAACACTGTCAACTGAGAATCTCCCTCAAAAACAAAGGTAGAATAGAGATATTTTCAGACTTTCAAAAGCTACAGAATTTATCATCAACAAACCAAAAAATTTTTTTGAGTCTGTAAGGCGGAGAAGAAATGAGCAGATAAAAAGAAGGATCCATGCAAAGGAATGCAGAACCCTAAATACAGCGACTGCATGGTCACATACGTAACATTTCAGTACTTAAATATATCTAAAATATAACTGACTACCTAATTCATAATAGTAATAAGACCTTGTGAGAATGACAATGGATGATGAGTGAAGTGAATGGCAAAAAGCGCATGAGGCCCAGGAGAAAGAAATGGAAGAATATAATTTCAGGTACTGAAGTGACAGGTAGGCCACTGTAATATTACTTGAAGGCAGAACAGAAGACACGCCCAATAAGCCTGAAAGTACCCACTAAAATAATAAAGCAAAGAGTTACACCTAATAGACTGACAAAAGGTCTAAAATGACCTTATGCAAAACTGTCTATTCATCCAAAAGAAGGCAGAGCAAGGACAAGTGGAGCAAAGAACAGAAGGAACACATAAAAAATAAACAGCAAAATAACAGATTTTGCAAAAAGTCTCAGTAAGTTTAAAAACGGTCAAATCATATGAAGTTTATTCTCTGAACATAATAGAATTAAATTAGAAACCAGGAATAGAAAGATATTTGAAAAATTCTCAAATAGTTGAAATATAAACAAGACACTTACAAATAACCTCCTGTATCAAAGAAGAAATTAAAGGGGAATTCAGAAGTATTTTGAACTGAATAAAAATGAAAACACAACATATGAAAATTTGGGGATGTCACCAACGCAGGACCCGGACTAACTTACAGCACTAAATGCCTACATTGGAAAAGAAGACTGGTCTTAAATAAATAATTTAAATTTCTACCTTAAAAACTCAAGAAAGAACAAATTAAACCCAAAGTAAGCAGGAAAACCAACCAACCAACCAGAAGAGATCAGAGTGGGAATCAGCGCAACATAAATGAGAATAGCACAGACTACCAAAACCCACTCTGGAAAAAACAGACAACCCAAGCGAATTTGAATGTGGTGTTGAATACTTCACACACACACATGCACATGCAACTCCAGGCCCAAATGGCCTTTATCAAACATATAAGGAAGAATTCGTATTAATTCTACACAATCCCTTCCAGATAAACCGAAGACACAGAAATGCTTCCATCTAACCCAAAGCAAAGATACTACAAGAAAACTATAAACCATTACCCCTCATAAACGTGGATGCAAAAATCTAAACCAAATTTCAGCAAGTCAAATTTATGACCAAATGGGCTGGTCAAATTGAGCACCTGGATGGAAACAGATTCCCTGCCCACGTCTCGGCAACTCTCTGCTTCCACAAGCCCCTCTGCCCGCTGAAGATGACGGAGTTTCTCCACGCCAGGCACGCAGTCAGGACTCAGTAAACGCACATGACTACGGAGAAGAATACACCGGCCCCCGAAAAACCTGCATTTTCATTCCAGCCGTTAATCGGTCAACGCGCTGGCTTGTGTGGTGCTCCAACTTTGTTTTCCCAGAAAGCCTGTCCCCCGCTCGGGGTGCCGATTAATGAATGGGGTTGCCAGGCCTGCAAAGCTGGGGGTCTGACCCTGACAGTGCAGCTGCTGGTGCTACCAGATCTGTTTTGGAACGTTGGCAGCAAGTTTTTCACTAAATAGACGTGAACTGCCACCTCCTGCCAATGCTGAATATTAAGCTGTTACACATTTACCCAGTTAATACACATAAATCTATTTAAGATCATAAAAGACAATATCTAACACTTGTCAATCTTTTTACTTTCCTGCTTTTTTGAGCATGACAAAACTATGTAAAAACTTAAGAAATGGATCGTTTATACAACATAGTGAGACAATTTAGTTCAGTCCAGGGCATTGATAATTGGAGGATGTAAAGAATCATCAAAACAACAACAAAAATCTAAAAACCGAGGGTGAGATTTGTTTACCATTGCAAATTATATTTTTAAAAAGCTATGAGGCTCCTCATTGCTTTCTGTCAAGGACTTGGTTTTTTCCCCACTTTTAAATCTTCACAATTAGTGAAGTGAGAGAAAATCTATCAAAATTAGGGTAACACCCGGAGGGACTTGTACGATCATTGCAGAAGCAGCCCCAGGAATTCCACTTTTAGTGGAGTCCTCACCACCCTATTTGCTGCGATGCTGGATGAAATCGAGGACCTGCACCTTACAGCTAAGGCAACTGGGACCCATAGACGCCAGTGGCCTCCGCCGGGTCCTGCTTCCCACGGACACACAGCAGGCCAGTGCATGTCCTGTGCACGCTGCCAGGCACGTTTATCACAAGTCCCCCTTCGCTGGGAACCCAGCACTTCTTCCCCAGGGGACGGAGCCACGGGCCCCAAACTGCAGCTTCTTTTTTGCAGGAGGATCCCAGGAGCTACGCTGAGCCTGGGCTGGGGAAACAGACCCCGCAAGGAAAACAAAAGCCGCTTGTCCCTACACACCTGCTCTGAAGCTCCTCAAAGACACAGACAGGACACTTAGACAATGTTTTGATTCCAGAGTAAGTTTAATTCTACATTTAAGAATCAGTATTTCCAAGCTGGCAGGAGGTGGGGAGGTTCTGTCCCTCTGAGTGATCTCAGGGAGACCTCTGCCGCCTCTGGGCCTGTTTCTGTGCTCCCAGACGGAGGGGCGGGGACCACCTGTGCCTTACCCTTCCTCCTAGACCTGGACGGGCAGGTTTCCAGGGGCTAACTGACATCACCTACAGTTCACAAATATGCCTTGCTCTGTTGGGCAAGACAGAGTGTGAATGCATCAAATGCAAAATTTTACTTCTCTCCTGGGTCTTCGATACCTGTGAGATAATTATCACTACAAAGAATTCCCAGAGATTCATACACAAATGAGACATATTCTCAGTTACTGCTGTTGCTGCCAGTAGCCTCCGTTCACTGAAACCTTATTATGTGCTGGGCACCGACTTTAGGACTATGTATGTTTTATCTACTGAGCAGCTGGGACTCATTGGGTTGGGCAAAAAGGTCATTTATTTTCCCTGTAAGATGGCCCTAGTAGCGCGTAGTTGTCTTTAAGCTCACTGGAAACAATTTTGTTAGACTGTATTGTGACAGTTGTCATATCAGCCAGCATTTAAAAATTTTTTATCAAAATGAGTGAATTTTTGTGCAGCCATTTTAATAGTGAAGATGGAAGAAGATAATCAACAACCCGGTGTAGTATGCTTTATTATTTCAAGAAAGGTAAAAACACAACTGAAATGCAAAAGAAAAGGATTTGTGCAGTGTGTGGAGAAGGTGCTGTGACTGATTGAACATGTCAAATGTGATTTGTGAAGTTTCGTGCTAGAGATTTCTCACTGGACGATGCTCCATGGTCGGGCAGACCAGTTGAAGTTGACAGCCATCCAATCAAGACATTAACTGAGAACAATCAACGTTATACCATGTAGGAGATAGCCAACACACTCAAAGTATCCAAATCAATAAAGTTACCGATGAAAATGAAAAATGCGTCATTTATTTTACAGAACAAACTAAGCGGACTCTTTCGCCAACCCAACACTTCCTATGCTGGCAATTTCACGCTCAACGGAAAGAAGTCCCGACTTAAAGGCTAAGCTGGCTGAGACTCCAGAAAAGTATTTCCGAAGATGAAAGCTTCAAAACCCGTCACGTTAGTGACTTGCCAGGAATACTGAAATTTGCTTCTAGGCCTTTTCTTCCATCCTTCTTCACGCTATTCCGCACACACACACCTAGGTACGTCGTCACACCCAAACAGACCTGCGGTGCAGGCGCCACCATCTTTAGCGCCTCAGAGAGGAGGACACTGGAATAAGGAGACGTCTCCAAGGTCTCTCGGCCCAAGGCCACAGGCTACCTGTCCGAAGCCCACGCTCTCAGCCAGCAGGTGATAACACCAGCATACAGTTTCACAGCCTCGTGGGTGAGGCTGCAGCCCTGCTCACGGAACAGCTACCGGAAAACCTGGTTTCGTCTGCGCAGACTCACAGACACAGAATAGACTGACAGTCGGCAGAGGGGCGGGGGCTGGGGGGGTGGGCGAAAAAGGGGACGGGAGTAAGGAATACAGATGGGTAGGTGCAGAACAGTCGCGGGGATGCAAGCAAAGTACAGCTTTGGGACTATCGTCAATACCACTGTCATGACTGTGCACATACCAGGCGGGGCCTGGAAGTATCGGGGGATCACTTTGCAAAGGGTGTGACTGTCTAACTGCTACGCCGTACACCTGAAGCTACTGCAGAATTCCACTGAATGTAAACTGTAATTGTAAAGTAAAACTTAAAAGAGAAAATTTAGTTTCATCCAAATTATCACAAAAATCAAATTAATAACACACTATCTAGAGATAGCTTTGTAACAAAGCAAAATAACCATACGTTGGCCTAAAATAACAATACCTATTGTTATAAAACATGATATAAGCCAAGCCTTACCATATATTTGGGTTTTTAAAAAAAATTATTTATTTATTTATTTTTAGAGAGAGGGAAGGGGAGGAAGAAGGTGAGGGAGAGAAGCATGAATGTGAGAGAGAAACACTGATCTCTCACACGTAGCCTTGACCGGGGACCGAACCTGCAACCCAGGCCTGTGCCCTGACCCGGAATCAAACCGACGATGGCCTTACGCTTTGTGGGACGACAGCCAACCCACTGAGCCACATGCCCGGGAAGTATGTGGAGCCAGTCAGGACCTACATCTTTCTTTCCAAACCAGGGACTTCCACCGCACAGCAAGAGCTGGGGTGCTCCCCCTTTCTCCCACTAATGTGCGCATCTCAAAGTGCCTTTTGGACAGCCCCGTGAGAGCGGCATCTCTCTCAATAAACCAAAAGTGAGAGCCGTGCCTGGAGCTCCTTTAAGTACTTTCATGCCGTCTCCAACGACCTTGGGCACAGAAGACATCACTCTTATTTGAAGAAATACTGAAGCTCAAATATGGAAACATCTCTCCATGAAGCCAACCTCACTGCAAAAGAAATTGCCTTACAAAAACTGTAGACCTTGCCCCAAATGAGGGCCAGGGGCTGTGAAAGGTTTGGGGATTTTTTGTTTGTTTGTTTTACCACCTAACCCTAAGATTCAAATCAGTAATGGAACCTTTCGGGAGCTGCATATTTTAAAATTATAAAGTCAATGTCAAAAGGAATTAGACACGATGTTGCCAGAGGGAAGCAGCATCTATTATTTTTGCAACGGATCAAAATTACTCAAAAATTTCATTTTTGGAAAGGTCCAAATTCGGCTTCTAAGAATCCCCTGCCTACATATGCGTTTAGAAATAGCAATAACTAAAAATAAGCGGATTTGTATTTTTAAATATTGCTTTTACATCTCTCTCGAGAACAAAAGTAACAAATGTGCATTCGTAAATAGTGCAAATAATGAAATGACTGCCGAGCGAGAACACCAAATGTTGGACTCATTAGCTACACACGCCACCTTGTGGTCATTTCTTTATTATTTGTCCTCGATTTCTAACTCAAGATGTGCTAAGGAGAGAAGGAGCCTCAGATTTCATTTACTCCACTTCCCGCTTTTATAGCTGGGAAAGATCAGAATCGTTTTAGCAAGAATTAGTCCACGAGTCAAAATTTGAATGCGCATCTTTTGCATTCAGACTTTTTTTTTATATTACCTCATTGTTTTTGACTAATAACAAGCCAATTATATGAAGTTGGTCCACTTTAGCACCAGATGCTTCAAACACCGAGCGTGTCTCTGTTTGGTGAGCCAGAGCCGGGAAAACTGAAATGAACATGTTTACTTCTGGATTACGGAGGCGCTGATGTTGAGCTGCTTTGTTGTAGGGCAGTTCATGTGTTTTCCAATTTTGTTTTCCAAAAGAGTCGTGAGGGCCGTGTGTGGAGGGCAGGGGAGGTAACCGGAGGGGCATGGACCCCTCTACTTGATGGGTTGAGAGGACTGGGTACAGAGAGGACCTGGTGAAGATTTTCCAATGAGCCAGAGGCGGGCCCCCTGACACCCAACTTTATTTATTTATTTGTTATCAGTAAACCCATCTTCTTTCTTCAAGATCTTATGTCTCTTAAAATATTCCAGATATGAGGTCCCTTTCATTTAGATTTGCCTAAATCTTTTAACTCACACTTTCACTCTCCCTGGTGGGAAAAACACGAGTGAAATAAAATTGAAGTACAGTAGTTCTGTTTTCTGTTTCCTTAGCACGGTTTCCATGAGGAATTCGTTCTGCTTGCTTTATTAGCGTTCCTGAATCCCTCTTTCTCTGCCTTCCCAAAGCCCATCTTGGCCTCACACGGCCCGATCCACAGGTGCAGTCACACGGGGGCGGTCACATCTTCTTGTTGTCAGCTTCCCTCTTGCTTTTAGAACCGGCCATGGTCAGCCATGGTCCCGACCATGGTCGGTCATGGCTCCTCTCTGTCATGGTCCCTTTGAGAGTCGGAAAATCACCACAACATTTTCTGTCATTTTTTAAAAAAACTGTTTTACAAAATTCTGGAAATAGGACCGAGAATAGGCAGGAGTTCCTTCCTTTGCGTTTCCCTCCCACTTGGAGTGGGCACTTCCCCTAGGACACAGGACAGCTAGCTCCCCCGGGCTGGGCCGCACTAAAGCCGAGGAACGCTGATCCCCCCTTCTCCTTTCAATTCACACAGATTAGCACGAAGGCCACCATTTATCTGATTCCCAGTGTTTTCATGAATGAATGAAGTTTCAGGGAGTAATCTCGACTCCAGCCACGGGAGTCTCATTCAGCCAGCTGCTCTGTAATCACCGTCTGCAGAGACGAGTCCCTCAAAGTCAATGCCGTGGATTAGCTTCACTCGGACCAGGGTGTTTGAAACATCCACGGAACCTACAAAACAGTCCCAAGGGGGCACTGCACCAGTAAACTCGAAACTAGTAATGCCCTCACTAGAATTTCTCCATTCCCCAACACAACAAGGAACACATTTCTAAGGGAACACAACCAGCCTGGAAGGGTCTCCACGACAGTCAGTGCCCATCCGTTACTTACTCCTAGAAGGGCTGCTACGATTACTAGGTTTTAAACAAATTTCTCTCATTTTTACATGGTCCACAAGTACCGTATTTTTCAGACTGTAAGACGTACTTTCCCCCCAAATTTGGGGCGAAAAGCGGGGTGCATCTAATACTCTGAATGTAGCTACTACCGATAGTCTGAATACATTCACATTGGTGAAATATTTTGTTATTTATGTTATTAAATACACATTTTTGGCTTCAAAATTTTTTTCCCTATTTTCCTTCTCTAAAACCTAGGTGCATGTTACGGTCCGAAAAATACGGTAGCTTGACCTGGAGTTTAGGAAAAGAAGCTGGATTATTCATTGGGGCTACATGGTGCGCCCTTGATCACGACTCCTTTGTTTACTTTCTGGAAAGTAGCGCCCACCCTAGTTGTGTCCCTCTTCCCAGAATTCCCTGCAGATATGTCTATTTATGTCCTTCCATAGCGATGACAGATTTCTATGAAGACTGTGCCTTTTGGTTCAGGTAATTTAAATATTCTTCCATTAAAACTTTCATTTGCTGTAAAGCTGCATTGATCAAGTGAAAAATATACGTGCTCCTTCTTCTGCCCTAATAAACTGTAACTTGCTAATGGCAAGACTGCAGTTGGAATTTGGATGCTCCGTAGTGCTTAGCACAGGGTTTGGTCACCAACAGAACCTTAAGTGAGTGCTTTTACACGAGGCATCTGACATCTTCAACAAGACTAAGAGCATCTGAATGGAGTGGCCTCTGGCCCGGCGCTACAACCACCCTGTTCACGCTGGCCCAGCTGGAAAGGGCCGCGCAGACTTTTGGTGACATTCTGATCACAGTGAATCGCTTTCCTGTAACTGTCCTTGCACGTACCACCCTAGGAGGAAAGGCTGCGGGCACACGCCACGTTTCTTTATTTGTCAGTGTCCTTAGCTCCGTTCCTGCCGTTCTTGCTTGTTCTCAGCATGCCTGCATGGATTTCGTAAGGAGAAGAACAAGCCTATGGGAAAAGGACCTCCATCCACTGACTAATCTAAGAGAAACTGTGCAAAGCAATAAATTCCATCGCTTTCAGCGGTACGTTCACCTAACAACACGCTGCTGCATTTGGCAAACATTCACATGATGTGTTCTTTTCAGGGTTCTGATATTAAAATTGAACTTTCAAAGAATGTATCTTCTCCGTCTGTAATATGCATGTCCTCTCGCTTCTCTTCATCATCATCATCATCATCACCATCATCATCACCAGCATCAATAACAAGAGCAGAAGCTCTTGCTTCCTGCTGGAGAACAACGGGAAACGTCCTGCGCTTGATCGGGCACGTGCCGATTGCGGATTTACCGTCCCTCCATGTTCTTGCAGGAAATCACTGTCTTCGGTTATTTGGGCAGCACGTTCCGATTGCGGATTTACCGTCCCTCCGTGTTCTCGCAGGAAATCACTGTCTTCGGTTATTTGGGCAGCACGTTCCGATTGCGGATTTACCGTCCCTCTGTGTTCTCGCAGGAAATCACTGTCTTCGGTTATCTGGGCACTAACAGACTTTGAAATGATTCAGTCATGTTCAGTTGGGTTTGGAGTTTTCTTGTTTGGCTCTTCTCATTTTCAGAAAAACACCCAATAAAATGATTCTTAATTACCGGTCAAACAAGACACAATGGGAATAACTTCATTTTATAAAACTTCTATTTTGTATTTGGTGTCAACTGTCTCCGATGAAATCCATGCGTCTCAGCACATTTCCATACGGTAATAACTGCCTTCTGGGGCAGACCTCCACCTTATATTTATAATCTGATTTTCCTCTATCACTTTGATATTTAAAATTAAAGTTATAAACCAGCTGTGACCATTTGACTTCATAAAAGTCAGTCCAAAGGCAAATGCTTACACTGTATTTCATCCATCACACCAGAAACAAACCCCTTGGGGGCTTATCTTTGCAAATGTTGATGGAAACAAGAAATATCTCCATAAGAATGTGATTACATTTACAAAGGGGCTGGAAAGATGGCGGAACACCCCACTTCCCTGGGTAACGGGGGTACTCTGTCTGAAGTTAACCCATCGCAGCCCCTCGTGGCTGAACGATGAACACAGCAATCTGCGGGCTCATCAGGAAGCCCAGACTTTGGGGTTCCAATTCCCGGATCACGCGTGGGCCAACGTGCCAAGCACTCAGAAGTTACTCAGTCAGGAAAACAAACAACAAAACACGTAACAGGAGCCGTGGTGTCTTCTGAGGTTACAATAATGAAGACCCATGATTCCTGCGAATCCACGAATCCGAGATGGAGTGCGCCTGATGTGTGCGTCTATTCAGGAACAGTTAGAGATGTAATTCACTTGCGGGAAAGCATGAAAACAGAGCGTACTGATACCAAATGCTGCGAAGAACAAAATTCGCGATACGGCAACGTGGCATTGAGGCTAATGCGGTTGTTTCTAAGAAGATAGTTCTTTTGTATGAATGGAATTCAATCTACGAGGACGACAGAAGTGTGTATTTACGTGAGAGGTGGGATCGAAACCAAATACTTCTGTGGGAGTTTTACAGAATGGCTGTGGACATATTGTCTTTAAAAAAAGCAAGTCTTAACTTAGAACAATTGTAGGGATCTTATCATTTAAAGGGAAATACAGTGGGTGCATTTGTCATGGGATTCTTATACCCTAAAACACTGCTGCTTTGTCATCATAATCAATTATAAGATGTTAACATACTCTGGTTTTCAAGAAATTTTCTTAGGAATGATTTCAGTTGGTTGTCTCCTAGCTACTCTGTCAAGAAGGACAATATTTCAGTTTATAGTACCTTTAAACTGACAAGCGCTGTGGACTATGAAGCGTAAAACAGTTTTCCTAATGTACTGGCTGCCTGTATTCATTAATTCAGCCAGAGATAAGGTTAAAGATGTACGTTGAACACATACCTTCTAGAACACGTTTAGAACACGCTGGATGAAGAAAGTGATAGGATAAAATTCACGGAAAATAAGAGCTGCTTTGGGGAACGAACTGTTAGTGTTTCAAATAACGATAATCATTTGAAGAAAGCCAAACGATGACTAAGTTCTTTCTTGGACTAAAACAAGCCAGCAACTGAACTAAACGGAGAGAAGAAGAACAGCATGCCCCTTCCCTGATGGTAGGAGCAGCCACAGAAGGTCGGGCAGAGGCTGGAACACGCACGCACTTCTGCTCATTTCAACCGCTGCTTCTTTCCCCACCTTGCCGCCCCTTCATTGGACAAGAACGGGCGAGACAAGGGGAGGAAGGCCGGAGAATCATCAGGAAGCCTCAGCAAGCCCTTGTGAGGAACGCAAATCCTGCCAGAACAAGACACTGAGGGGGAACAACCAGCCCCATGGTGGCACCTTCTCTCTCACGCGGAGCTCAGTGGCCCGAGGCCCTGGGGGCTTGTGGGGAAGAAGAAAGAAGATGAGTCATCCGCACCCCCGTTTCAGCGGGTGGGCTCAGCCTCACTCTATCACCCGGCAAGACCACTGGCACCGAGCCACCAAGAGGCCCTAGAATGTGACGCCTGTGTCCTCCGTACTCTTCCGACACAGGACAGGCAGAAAGTGGAAGAGGAGGTAACTGCGCAGATGAACGAGGCGATACCCGAATCGCGAGTCACCTGCTCGTAATACTGGACGTTCCGCTCGGCCATGTCGGAGAAGGCTGACTTGATGTCGTTGCGCATGTTTTGTCTCCACCTTTCCCAGTCGGCCTTCAGCGCGGTGTTAGCGCACTCCACCTTATCTTCCAGTTTTCCGATCTCTTCCGTGAGCTGAATCAGACACAGAGAGGGAGGCATTGGACTACACATTCGGCCACGAAGCCAAGTCACCGAACCTAGCCGAACATGACATCGAAACAGCTTAAGAATATTTCTTTTTGAACAGTCCCCAGTATTTACTGGGCACGAACTGGTTAAAGTCGGAAGAACATGGGATTCGGCCAGAGATGTGGAGTGTAGGTCTGGAGGCGGCCGCCAAAGGGCACCTGCCCCTGGCTAACTCCCACCAACCTTGGGCTTCAGCTTCACTCATAGAAAGCAGAGGAAACTGAGCTAAAAGTTACCTTAAAGTTCCTCTGCACTAACACTCTCATCACCACCACTGATTGTGGTGAGAACTTTACGCTGAAGGGCCTGGTTTCACCAGCCTCAGCTTCCCATTCCCGGTCCTCAGTTTTCAGTGTTTTTTTTGCAGAATGCTCAACTAACTGGTGTGTTATGACTTCCATAAAGACGACTGCATCCAACTGGAAGGCCAAAGGGACCCGTCTGTCAAATTTCACTCAGACAGAGGGTAACAGAGGTGGGTTTCTATCTCAAGATGCTGACAGCTTTCCCATACCCTTCCAACAGGCTGAGAGAGACATTCCTACCCCCTCTCACCTCACCCACCACCAACCTGTGAGACACGACCCATCACAGTGCTGTTTTATACTTGGCGCATTTATATTTATATTTATATGCATGCTTATATACTTATGCATATTTTACATCCACTTATATTTATTCATATAGTCAGCATATATTTATTAAGTGTTTTTCTAGAACAGAATAAAGGCAGGTAGCCTCATCAGCACGCGTTGGGTTTTAGACAGATTGAGTGTTAGACTAACCCGAGTTCAAGTCCCACTTCTGGCGGTTACAAGCTCTGTGGCATTGGGTAAGACTCCCTGCGGAAGCCCTAGTTTCTTCACATGGAAAATGCATACGTACTAAGATCACTACCTGTCACATAGGAATCTTTATAAAATTGCATGCCATAACGAACATTAGTTGATTTGCACAGTGCTTGACAATGTCTACTAAATTTTGTCCCTTATCACACCTCAACCTCCACCATCACCACCAGCATCCCCGCCAACATCACCATCACCACCATCACCACCACCACCAGCATCCCCGCTATCATCATCACCACCATCACCACCAGCATCCCTGCCAACATCACCACCACCACCACCCACCACCAGCATCCCCACCAACATCACCACCACCACCACCACCAGCATCCCGACCAACATCACCACCACCACCACCACCAGCATCCCTGCCAACATCACCATCACCACCACCACCAGCATCCCCGCCAACATCACTACCACGATCGCCTCCACCTCCTTCACCAGCATCACCATCATCATGAGTTGATGAAATTGAAGCTGATTCCCCATCTTCCCCCAGTACTTTGGTCTCTGGAAACAAGCCACCCCTCTGCCAGGGTCTAGCTCCTAAGTCAATTTCTAGTGCGATTTTTTAACCTCTTCTCACCAAGTGTGGAAACCAATGTCTGTGTTTTAAGTATATACGATCAGCTCTTGCCCTCTTTGTGCTCATAGCTGAGTAGTTTCTCTTGCTTTGATGGCTTCATCATTATCTTTGCTGGCAAAGAAGACATGAAGCATTTCCCCCACATGGCATCGACTCCCCATGATTTCAGTTTAGGAAGCTCTGATAATAAGCACAAAAACCCCCCTCTGTCTTTCCTAACATTATAGAAAAGCATAGTATTATTAGGTGTCCTTTCCATCTGTTGACTTAAATGTCAGCAAGTTCTTTGGGACAGGGACTGTGCTTTCAGAGGGTGCCGCCCAGCCTCCGAACACACGCCAGCAATACAAGTCAACCGAAGTGGGAAGGAAGGTGCCTCTCCGGCCACACAGCAGGTGCCAGCAACTCCACAAGGAGGAAAAGTAACTCCTGCTCTTCTCTGGAAAACAGCGCCGAAAAGGCTGCTGAAAAGGCTCCAAGCTCCGATCATTCTTTTCACAAATACTGGAGGCTATTTGGCCCTCTGTTGGTGGAAACCGAAGAAGCAAGCAACCTTTTTTATTCCCCAGTAAAATGTAATACCAGAGTAAGTAATAAAAGGCTGGAAGCGAGTGAAAAGAAGATTTACATTTAACAGCAAGGCGAATGGGTAATTTTTGGCCTCAGTTGTCAGGTATAGCTAGAAATCAGCCGCGCCGTTAAGTGAGAACCATCAATACTGAGCGCTCAGGCAAACAAAACAGTGCCCCTCTCCGACGGCGAGTGCCTGCAATGGTACCAGCAAGAGCAGCAGGAATAGGCCCTGCCTGGGAAGCTGCACATTATTTCATTTCATCTGCATGACGATGCTGTGCATTTGGTGGCATTATCTTCCTCCGACAAGCTGGGACCCCGGGAGGAAGGACTGAAAGACACCACACAGCGTTTAGTGGCAGGACACGGCTCGGTCCAAGTCTGCCTGAGCGGAGGCAGGCCCTCTCTCCACGCTGACCGCGCAGAGCCGGTGGCTCCCAAGGTTGGGCGGACTCAGCTCTGACCTCCGGGAGACCGCGATCGGTGGGAACGCAGATCTGCAAAGGCGGAGCAAACCCAAAGGCCACCGTGCAAAGCAGAACGTGATCTGCACCCTCACAGAGGGGAAAACGAAGTGGTCTCCACGCTTCAGAAGGAGGGTGCATTCCGGCTGGGGTAGAGGAGGCTGCGGCTGAGAACTCGGTGGGCAGGGACTGGGGGCGAGGGTGGCACAGCGACACCTGGACGAGGGTCCGGTGTAAAGGAAACCATGGATGCGGTATGCTGTGGTGGGGGGGGGAGGGGGGCAGAGCGGGGGAAGAGGCAGGTTAGGAGACTGGAGGTGGGTGGGGAGGCCCAGAGACCCAGGGGTTGGGGGGCTGGCGGGCCACTGGAAGTCGGGGACGAGCCGGAGCAGGGCATGGAGTCTGCAGGAAATGGGGAGGCAGGACGAGTGTGCGACCCGGGCAGAGCTGTGCCTGCGGTAATTCCCGCGTCGGAGACACGCAGGAACGGGGAACAGCCAAGGGAGCTGGGAGAAAACCGGTCACCTGAAGTGGAACTATGGGGACACAGAGCACAGTGACAGAGGGGTTTGCTTCCTTCCCGCTCAGTCATCCGACCTCCAATCAGCAGCCCTTGCTCCGCAGTCCGTCTGGGACTTCGCCCTCCAGGACTCGTGGTCAAGGGGAGAAATGAAGAGGCAGCTCAAAGAAAAGGGGCTTTTCGTCACATGTAAAGCAACTAGCAGGTGGCAGTCCTAGAAACATGCTTACTCTGGAGTCTCTGGAGATTTACAGGTGGTCCGTGATGGCTGGCTGCTCCCTCCTGTGTGGCCAGGGAGCCGCTGCGAGAGGGAACCGGCAGAAGATGGGGAAGAGAGAGGGCAGTTGCCAGATCCTCAAGGGTTTCCACGGGAGTGTTTGGATTTAATGGGAGCAAGTACAATAGAAACACTAAAGAAGCTTAAGGAATGATGCTGGGGTCCCGGGATGAGGGGATTAAGGTGCTGGGAGGCAGCATCACTACGCCTTGGTAATGGACTGCGTGTGGGCGCTGGGCGACAAGGCTGCTTGCTAATCAGGTACCCTGGAGGACCGGGTAGGGGCCCGGGAATGAGGGCCTGAAGGCAGCAGCCAGAGCTCTGCTGGGTGAGGCGCACCCCTGGAAAGGTGCAGCACGCTCATTTGCATCCGGGGCATCACACAGTTTTTGGAGGTCAGCAGGAGTCAAGATCTCATGTGAGCTTTGACACCTCCAAAGTGACCGACCTGCTGCAGTTGGTTTGGGGATTTGGGTGGCAGCATCATCTTACCAGACACACGTGAGAGCACAGCTGAGCATGTGAAATGATGAGAAATTAGAGGTCTTTGTCCGAGGCAGAGAAGTAAAACCGTAAGGCAACCACCCAGAGAAGGTTCTCTGCACCTCAGAGCGGTGGCTGGGTGATTCCAACCAGCGAGAGTGAGACCTCGCTTCCTTATCCAGGTTTTTAGCTCAGTGTTTTCATGCCTCAATTGCCCTAGAATTCCTTCTAGGACCAAAAAAAAAAAAAAAAAAGGATGTGGCTGCTTTGAAAACTGCTGGAAGACTCACCCCCATAAAATGTCAGTTGCCTATGGTATTCCGAAATTGTTTTTGGCTCCTCCTCTTTAAAAAATTCATCATCGCACACTCTTCTGGGTTGGTGACCTGAGAGGCTGGCTCTGAAGTCCAAGATCAGCGTGACCTTATGCAAGTTCAGTTCCTGGAAGGGTGAAGTTTGCTCATCCATGCAGCCAGGAGAAAAGAAAAGGATCTTCATAGGATCGTTTTGAACGAGTCCTGCGTTTCCCTCAGGGCTCCCTCAGACTGCTGGGGTGCACCTTCCAACCTCCCTACATCCACGAAAGTACTCGCTTTCGGTAAAAATGTTGGAACTGCGCGCACCATGAAAATGTGCACTGGAGCCGTCTGCCTAACCACCGAACTGTGCGCTCTCGGCGTGATAAGTCCCGAGTTCATTGCCATGATTACCAACAGTTGTGCCCAGGTATCCTTTATAAGAACTGCAGATGGAGAACGCAGCTTCCCCACGGTCTGTTTCCGCAGCAGCAGCAGCAGCGGCCCGATGATAGGAGGGCGCAGACAACATTCTCCGTCCCTGTCCTCTCTCCCCGCCACGCAGCCATCTAGGGGTATCCCCCTTACCTCTCTAAGAAAGAACCTCCTCGGTCAGCTGTTTCATTGCCCACCCTTCCTCACTGACCCCTGAGACGGTCGCCTCGCACCCCTTCCCCGTGCGGCCCCCGGACTGGACTGCACCTCCTTACAAGCTCAGCAGGGGGGCCTCACGGGTGCACACACTCTCCACCCTACAGGGCTAAACAGCGAACCGGGGTCTGCGCCTAGCGCGTTACAGGACGTCTCTGTCCCACAGTCACGAACGCTGACAATCTCACACGAATCAGTGCAGCGGGCGGAAACGCACGGTGCCAGCGTGGCCTGGATCCAAAAACCGCCGTTTCTGGCGTGAGCAACGGTACTCACAGATATTTTCCCCAGCCTCGTGGAGGCGTAACTGACAGATGTGAGTATTGCTGGCTGTGTGTCGCGTGATGACGAAGCATTCTTATTCAGAAACACGGATACAGAAGTCCTAGAACACCGAGCAAGCCAAATCCAGCAAGGGCCAGGCCGATTCTACCCCAGGGATCCACGGTTGGTTAAAATGAAAAAATCTCATAATGGAGAAAAATCATACGATTACATTAGTAAGGGCAGAAACCCTGCCAGGGAAATCCAGCAGCCACTTACCTGTCTCGTCACACAGGAGCAGGTAACTGCCTTCATCTGATTAAATACATGTATGTGAAAACACATACACATATGATGGCAAACATCCTTACTAATGGAATAAATCCCGAAAGCACCCCCTTTAGAATTTGGAAAAATACAGGGAAATCCCATCACAAATAACATTATAATGCATTTTGTAGCCAGCTCAATGAGAAGCGGAAAAAGAAATGCAAAGTATGGGGATTGAATAAATGGGACAAAACTATCACGTGCATCTATGATAGACTTTTCTACAAAATAAATCCCAAAGAGCCTACAAATTATTAAAATAAAAAATAATTTAGAACATTGCTAGATATAAGATTAATAGGCTAAAGTGAACTACATTTCTATACTCTGGCCAAAAATAACAGTGAGGAAATAAAAATTCCTAAATACATAATTTATGATAAATAAAAATAAGATAGAAATACACTTATCAAAAGATGTAGAAGACCCTTTTGGAAAAAAATTTTAAAACTTTATTAAGAGATATCAAAGAAGACAAACAAATGGCAGGGTGTCTGAAAAAATTGTTCTGTTTTTCAACCTTCAGGCTAATTCTCCTTTAACTCCAGCTCACATGCCAGGCCCTCAGCTAACCCTTCTGAGAACAGCGTTTCTGTACAAGACAGGCTCTTTGTGCTAGTTTTCATCCCATCTACCGTTCGTTTCCTCAACAATCATTAGAACTGGCAATTATTTCATGCATTTGTCTGTGTGCTTCCCTGTCGGAAGGCGAGCTTGGCCACGAGGGCCCACGGGTCCACGTTTCGACCACGTAATCCCCAGTGCTTACGCTAAGTGGGAATTTGACAAATATTGGTGGAATGAATGATTTTATAACAGTAAAATATTAGGAATGAAGCTAGGCTTATTTCCCTAATGCCTGTACCTAACCCTGAAGGCGCATGTCGCCAAAATTTTTGAGCCGAACAATACAATTTGAGGATAATAGCTATTCTTACTTAAAAAAATATCTTCATTGTGTTCTTTGTTAGATGGCTTCTCCATTATTTCCTTTTATGGAATAAAATCAACCATTCAGTCTATTTATTCAAATGCTAAAAATTTCTCCTCATAATCAGAAAAGCTGGGAAATTATCATTTCGAAAAGTTCTTGAAAATAATATACCTAAATAAAAAGATTTAGATTGCCACTCCATCAGAAGACAATAGAAAACTCAAGAATTCAATTCCAGTCTGACAGCTACCTCTTCTTAGCAAGCATTAATTAAATTGCAGGGGAGATATAAGAGCTCTTAACAAGAAAATTATGTTATTTTGTGATTTGCGAGAGAGGTAAGATGTGTCTGAAGAAATGAGATGCTTGATTATACGACGCTGCTCAGGCGTACGTGTGATTACTAAGTACACCTTTGTTACAGGCTTCACAATGCACACTTGTCTTGAGCAGCAGAAGCCCCTCTGCCTGCAACCCACCGTCGGTCTTGTTATCGAAATGGAACGGGGCGCGCTGAGACACAATGCACTTTCTAAAAATGACAAATTGAGTCATAAAATACCACAAACGTCGGTGACACATCACCGGTCACATCGGCGCTTCCAAGGCCATTAACATCCCTCACAAAAAAGAATAATCACAGTTTCCTGCAACCCTGGAGGCAAGAGGGAGTCGATTATTTAAATGGTCCCCTTTTAGGACATGCTTTCCTTGGAGTCCTCTGCACAGTAGAGACACAAAAAAACACACATTCGACCGAAGAGGACTCATCTCTTTCTAGGTGCTTCCATGAGTCCTGTTAATATAAACCTTCAAGAAAGAATAACGTGTCTCCTCAAAAACAAGCCAAATCCAGGGTCTTTTAACCAATTAGCTAAGATAATGTCCTGTATGGTGTCTAAAGACCATTATCTAAGCTCAGGAAAAATGCTGTGTTGACATCAGGTTGCACTGAGGTTAAAAATTATTTCAAAGCTCAAACCTGAACTTACTGATGTTACAGAACTTCACAGGCTGTACGATTTTCTGTCATAAAATACTTTAATTACATCCAGTACTTAACCACACAGCATCTCACATACTGTCTCATCAAATGCTCATCATACAGCCACTGGTAACTACTGTTTTCCCCATTTTACTAACAAAGAAAAGGTCTATTGAAGATTAAGTGACTTTTTTGGTAAACTTCTTATGACCCAGGTTCTCTCTGTGATTCGACTCCCCAGAAAAAGCTTCCTCTCCAAAGCCTAGAACTAGATTAAATCAAACTGCACCTAATTCAGAGATATGGCCCCACGCGAGAGGAAAAACTAGGGTTCTGTTCTTTGTGGAAATACAATTTTTTTGTTTTTTTTTAGAACTATTTAGATGATTCAGAGTCTCTAACATATTATTCTTTTGTACTTTCTTCCTCTTAACAAAATTTTTACTGACACAAGCTCTAATTTACACGCATTACTTCATCTTCAAAATATTTTTCTTCAAGGTAAGCATGATTTCTGCATGTTCACGGCTAAAGAATAATTAACGTCTGATTAAGGTCACAAGTTAAGGAACGGTGAATCAAAACCTTCCCAGGCCTCAGACTCCCTGTGTGTCACGGCTCAGAGCGTTATCAAATATTTATTCAGGCAGGGCCCGGGGAGAGAGAGAGATGTGAGACAGACCCTCAGGGCACATTTCTTATTAACAAAAAGCCTCAATTAAAAGGAAAATGAATTTATGCTGCGTTTCTACCTGGGACGGCTGTTGGAACGACTGCATCTATGGTGGGCAGAACTCCACCCGCCGCTCCCCACCCACCCCACTCATGCACAAGGGTACCACACGTGCACGCCCTTCAGCCCGGGGACGACGTGACCGGGATTTTCACTCACCCTTCGCTCTTTCTGCAGCAGGTGCAGGTGGGACGGAGGGGCGGGGGGAGTGTTGCTGGGGAAAGAGCGCTTGCCCGCTCTCTGTTGCGGGAATTGGGAATGGCCGAGCTCCGCGACAGTGTCTCGTTGTCCCCGCACACCTACCCGCCACCAGCTCCCAGGCCCTAGGCACCCGGACTGTTCAGTGGTGTGTTCTCCTTCCAAATCGGTCAACCTTAAACGCGTGATCACTTCCCTGAGCAAACTTCGTGGGGAGAAATTTTGGAAGGGGCACAACATGTTCACCTCGCCCTCATTTCCTGCGCGGTAACAGTGGACTCGCGACGATTCAGGTTTGTGTTCACGACAGACACGCAGGGGTTCGCGGATTCCAAAAGGCACAGAACCTAAAACACGTCTGGGGGTCACCAATATGTAGTAAAACCTGCGTATGTCTGAGATAATTTGGAGTCCTTTACCTCTAGTTGTGGTTTATTAATTTGTTTCTTCCTTGTTTCCTCTAAGAGTTAAGACGGCTTCCACAATTGTACCGTGAATGCAGCTGGTTTGGAGAGATTCAGCAGGTTAAAGGCCCCAGGGCAAAGGGCAGGTAAGAACAGGGGCCGCACAAGGCAAAGCTGGGGGTGAGGAGCACACACCCGGACCCGCCGGAACGGCTGGTGGCCCAGACGGTCTAGGGCAGGGGTGTCAACCTCGTCTTCGCCGGGGGCCACATCAGCCTCGCGGTTGCCTTCAAAGGGTCGATTGTAATTTCAACTCCTTAGCAGTTAAGGAGGAGTTACATTTATACAGTCCTAAAATTACTTTGGCCCTTTGAAGGCAACCTCAAGGCTGCTGCGGCCCCCGGTGAAGATGGGGTTGACACCCCCGCTCTAGTGACCAGTGTGAAGAGTCGGGGGCAGCAGGGGACAGCTCCAGGTAGAAGACCCACGACGCAAAGGGCTGGAGAAAGCTGATGGCTCGGGAGAAACGAAACCCTACTGCTGAGACGTGAGTGGAACTTCGCTCCGGAGGCCCCACGAAGGAGAAACACAAGGCAGTCGGTGCTGCTGACCCCTCGGACAAAGTGTCCGCGGTTCTCCTTACAAAGTCCCTGCCTACAGATCCGCGGGGCAAACCCAGGTGCGGCTCAGTTAAAGCGTCCTGCGGGGTCCCCGCACACCTCGACACACCCTCTGATGGCCTGTACGAATCCCAGTGCCTTTTGAAGCAGCCAGGGCAAGTGGTCACCGTTAATCTCAGGCTAATGGCAGACCTTTTTCTTTCTTTATGCAACATGAAGGTCTACCAAGCAAGCTGACGGACACCACCTTCCGAACTTCGATCTGGAAGAATGAAATGGCCGATACATACATACTTTAAAGAACGTTCCTCTAGTATCATTTATAAAAATATTTATAATGTAAGCCTGGTTAGGCCGGGCTACGAGTTTCACGGGCTGACTTAACAACCCTCTGGGGAAGGTATCACCCCACCTTTCACAGCTGAGCTGACTCAGCAGGAGAGCGGGGCACCATGTCCCCCGTGACAAAGGCAAGACACACGGTGCTGAGGCTGAAATCACATGCAACTCTGCGACCCGGTTTAAGACCTCGCAGCAAAAGCTTTTCAGAGGCCACTCTGCGTGGAAGAGCCAGGGGCCTACACATCAGTGGCGGAGGGAAGGAGTGTCAAGGCCAGATTCCAGATGGACGTCCCAGGCTCGACAGACTCGTATCCACAGGGCAGAGCTGCTTTTGTTGCTATCTGATCGAACGCTGATGCTCATCCTTTATGAGCTAATACGAGCAGGAGCAGGTGGGTATTCTTGTTAGAACTCCAGCTCAGATGTCCTGAGTGAGGGGCGTTGGGGAGGGTACAGAGGGGGTGCAGGTCCAGGGCTGTGCGGGCCTGCCCTGCCTTCTGGGAGGGGGCAGCCAAGGCTGAGGGTCTTCCTGGGCAGGCATCGCTGGTCCTGCAGCCCCGTTCCCACCCAGCGTGTGCCCTCCACTCTGACATGCTGTCGCGCTAAGTACGTGAGGTGCGTATGTACAGGCTGTTGACCCGAAATCCACCCCCCACTGCCCGGAGGAGCCCCGGCTTGTGCCAGGTATTTGCGGCAGGCCAATCTGAGCCAATTCTGACGCTCACACGCCCGCTCCGGGGAGCAATCTGACTATGGATTTCTCTCAGCTCCGGCCGGTGAGATGTGAGGTGTGCCGACACCTTCCAGGACAAACTGATAAAAAGAAACCTACAGGGACTAACCCGCTTTTCCTCCCACCGCGGCGTGTCCTTCACCCACTGCGGTGTGAGTGTGGGCGTGTCGGCGTGTGTGTGCATGTGTCTCTCTCTCACACACAAAAGGAGCAGAGAGAGGAAAATGGATACTAGGAAACGAGACATCTAGAAAGAAATAATTTGTAAAACGGTCAGGAGAGAAAAGTGAGACAAAAATATCTGAGAAAGGGCAGTGGTAATCTCATAGCCTGTCCCCTACACACACACACACACACACACACACACACGCACACACACACTCAAAAGCTACATCAACGTTATCATTTTGTGAAAGCTCAGAGAGAAGGCGGTGTTGCTCTGTGAAGCACGCGGGGTACCACCAAGAGCACGCGAAGATTAATAACCATTATTTGAAGATAAGAGTAAAATACTGGTTCAAAAATAGCTAGTCACACAGAGCAAGGACTGGCTTGAATAAATTTGGTGTCTGCTTGTACCGACTGAGTGTGGCTATATGCAAATCCAGACTATAATGATCTTATGAAAATGCAAATTTATTTTTTGCTCACAGAAATACCCTGCTAAACAGCGATGGCATTATTTCTAGATCCAACACTCAGATTCTGTGCACATATTGCTAAATGTCAAATGTATTCATATTCATTTATATCTGAATGCTGCTTTGAGTGGAAAACTATAACTCACCCATTCAAAAATGAAAAATAAAAATAAAGTGGGTACGCAGCATTATTTGGCACCACAGATGAACCTTATTTATCTTACAGCTAAGCAGCGAAGTGAATAAGCATTTTCACACAGAAGCTCCGACTCCGAAAACTTAGAACCAAACTGCAAAAACCTCACGCTCCTCCAGATATCTGAGCTTCCTCGTCATCCTGGTTCTCGTTCCACCTTCCGCTCCACGGTCAGAAATTCTTTCTCCGACTGTGGCTGAACAGTCTGAATATCTCTTTCTTTGGGGCCCAGGATACAACCGTTCACGCCTCCTGAAATATTTTGTTATCTACACTTATCTTAGTCATTTTGCCTCGAGCTGGTTTTATAAATGCCTCATTCATGGGAAGCTGGATGACCCTAAACACATGTTTAGGTCTTTGTACTGGTCCAGTGACCCCCCAACGTTGGAGCTCTGTCGGTCCCCTTTCCTGCCGCCCCGCCCCCAGACACCCGGTCTCTGATTCCGCACATTGAAGGGGGCCAAGGCTTGGTCCTGGGAGCTCTTTATTCGCATCCTTTCCCGAGCCCCACAAATCTCACTGCTCAAAATACTGTGTGTCTGCTAACAGCTCTCAAATAGATACCTCCAGGTGGATTCCTTCCCGGCCTCCGAATTTTTATTCGGATTTTTGTATGCAACTCCCTATTCAGCACGTCCACTTAGGAATCTGATAGGCACCTCAGCTTCTATGTCCAAATCTGATGTCTTCTGAACCCGCACTTTGCAAAGGCTTCCCCGTCTCAAGGAATGAGGCTCTGACCTCCCAGTTGCTCAGTCCCAAACCTTCTTATCATCTCTGACCCTTTCCCCTCTCTCAATCCACAGTCCGCCGAATAGCAGACAGCTCTGCCTTCAAAATACGCTCCAAACCTGGGCACTACCCAGCACTTCCCCCCCGGCCCAGCTCCGCCGTCCCCAGCGCCGACGTTCCCCCACCCCATGCACACATGTCATCCTCGCCTTCCCCAAGCTCAGTGGCTGTTTTACGGCTTCCGGTCACTCCTCTGTCCACCTGTCCCTTTCTGTCTCGCTGAGACCGCACCCTGTGGCTGGAAGATGCTGTGGGATCTGACCCCTGGTTACCTGTCTGACCTTGCTTCCCCCAGGTCTTTCGCTTGCTCCTTCCGTTCTAGCAACGCCGGTCCCTGGGCCCGTTCTGAAACGTGCAGGCATTTCTGGCCTGGGCTCGGGGCCCAGGTGGGTCAAAGCCTCACCTCTTCTAGGTGTGACTTAATCCCGTGTTGGTAAGACCGTCCCTGACCCCTCATTTTAAATGGCACTGCTCCCCAGCCCTCCCTCTCCTCCCCTCGCATCCCATGTGGAGGCCACAGACTATCAGTTTTCATTAGCCCTTTATTTCTGGTCGTCTCTACCCACTGGAATGCAGGCCTCCTGTCTCCCAGTGCTGGCCACGTGTGTCTCAGGTGCTGGGTAGTGGCATGGGCTGAAAGGTTTTTGTTGGACACCCCTCCCTTAAATGTCATCGTACCATGACAGGAAACGGCACATCTCTGATTTCTTCTTTTATGCTCTAGTTCAGTTTATGGAGCTACTGTCTGCCCTTCTTACAGGCCAGAAAAGTTAGGAGTCACTAACAGCTTGAAATGTTGGCTGCCCCTCATGCTACGGTCAACCTTCCACCTACATCCCTCTCAAGTTCATGGCCCCCCATCCCACAAGTCCATGACCACAAACCTTTTTGGTTCAGGCTCCCCCTGGGTGCACTGCCTCCTTCCTGACAAATGACCAGGTCCCCTTCCCACTGGACTGCAGCTGCCTTCACAGCACTCCCCCACCCCCTGC